>JAMLFT010000165.1:0-53018 GCA_026544285.1 Pachyrhizus erosus
AAAAATGAAATTAAAAACTCAAAATTAAAATTAATTTTAATTTTTAAAATAAATAAAAAAACACCTTAGATAATTTAGTACGTACAATTTATCTTTTAACATTTTCATAACAGTAAACACGGGGAGACCAATGTCCAAATAATGAGAAAAATCTGCCAACGAATCCTCAAATCTATTGCCCTCCCAAAAACAATTAAGTTAATTAACATTGCAGTTCTCATACAAACGTTCAACAAAATTTAAGGTAAGAGAGGCCCTTTAAGACCAAATGACTTGTTTAATTAAAAAAATAAAAATTGCTTTTTAAATATGTTAATAGCGTTGAATTTTCTCATTTATTCTACCCAGAGAATATCAAGACCATATTGCGACCAGGTACTATTTCGAATCCTTTTTTGTTTTTAGTGGTCGAATCAAAGATGCAACAATACTACAGACAACATGAGTACAAGAGTTCAAGCCCAAAAAGGCCCAAACCCAGTTCTCCAAAAAGCTTAAAGCCTACAAACTGCACCAATGGATGGCATTATATTGGATTGACCTAATCTAAAGATTAAAAACAAAAAGACTCCTAAAGTACCTGAAAAAAAAAAAAAAAACACCCAAGTACATAAGTACATTGAAAAGAGAGACCATATTGATTTTGAGAAATTTTTATTTAGTTTAATTTTTTAATTAATAACTATGAAAACAGAAGCTTACATTTTGTTTATTTTCTGTTCTTCAAATATTTAAATAAAAGACAGCCAAAAAGAATTTATCAAGCTGACCTTTCATGATTGGATATTGCTCTATTGATTTGGATATTTCAATTAACTTATGGTTCTTTACACCTGATTAAACCTTCGAGGAATTTAGAAGCCAAATCAATGTTTATGAAGAAAATAAAAAATAACAGCCCTTGCTATTCTAAGGAAAAGAATCTAAAAGCACTTATTGTACTAGTACAAGATGAGTCGAATAAGGAGATGATACAACTCAAGTGTAGTCAAAGTCAATAACCTATGGATACTCCAAAAAAACACAAGATAAACTATTCATTAAGAGTCAAGTCATAGCAAAATTATATTTTTGTCCCTCTTTAATGGTTCATTCTCACTTTATCCTCATATCTTCTTGTCAACTTGCATAATATGTGTCTCTTGCTTTATAATTAAGCGGCGTCAATATCTTTTGCGTAAGCATTAAGCAATAAATTAATTTGCTTGAATCGACATATTTTTCATATAATGTATAGTAGTTCCTACCATCGTAACATTTTTGTTTATTCTGCATCTCCAATTCCAAACAGCCCAAACCTCAACATGTGAGAATTTTAATTTTCTTGGGTTAATGAAGCCTAATATTAAACTAGGTTGCATCAAAAAATCCCTGAGGACAAGGATTAGTTGTGCTTCTTAGGTAAGATGTAAACAAAATTGTCAGTACACACAACTCAAACCACTAAATTTTGTTTTTTTGGATACCTCCTCCATGGGGGAATTAGTCAACAGCTTTCAATGACCACATAAACACTTTTTTTGGTTTGTTCATCCACAATAAGCACTTTAGTTCTTTGTGGACAGTTACATTTCCAGAGAACCTTCTATACCTTTTTTAATTACAAGACAAATTGGACAAATCCAGATCATAGTACAGGCAAAATGTCAAGAATTATGATCACTTACGAGGTTAATTGGATAGGAAAGTGTGATTGGGTAACACAAGCCTTTCAATAATTCCATTAGAGAGAAGAGAAGCTTCTGGCAAGTGAACAAAATTCCTTTTATTTTCTACCAAAATGTGTTCTTTGCTCCTTTCACTTTAAACGAGGAAAGTGAAGAGCATCTTGCTTTTTAATTGGGCAAACCGCAGACCTATGCGTGCGTGCAAAGAATTTAGATGAAAAAAGAAAGAAAATAAAAAGGAATAATTTAAAGAAAGTATATACAATTCCTAAAACAGAAAGAATTAGAATTTTTTTGGTTGAAAGTATGAAGGGAAAAAATAATTAAAGGAGCGTTGAAGAAAAAGTAATGAATAGATCTTTTAATTGGTTTACTTAATGTATTTACGTGTTTATAGTTTTTGATTTGTTAGTGCGTGTTTTGAGGAGTTGGTAAAATTGATTTTGAGTGAAAATACTTTTATATAATTGTTTTTGAGATGGTGTGATTTATATATTTAGATATTTTTATTATAAAATTAAGTTAGAAGTAAAATTTAATATACATTTTTTATTTAACATAAAATTAAATATTTAAAATTAATTATGAGTTTAAAATCAATTCTCTTTTATAAAATCAAACACACACTGATTAAACAAATTTTAATTATATATAAATATAACTTTAGAATTATTACTACTTTTTTTATATAACAAATAAAAGCATGTAATTTTTTAATCTTAATTTTTATAATATGAACCTATTTTTAAATATAAAAATTATTAATTTGTTATACTATTAATTTATAGCAAAATTCATTAATATAACATCTACTCATTGAATGTACTCTTTTACCTAATAATAATTTTAATCATATCTTAGTGAAAATAATTATTTTTTAAATTATGAATAATGTTATTAAATATAAATATTATTTAAATAATTTAATATTATAGATATTTTAAATAAAACTTAAATTGTTGATATTATTAATTAAAATTATCTTTTACAATCTTGATAAATTAATATATATATATATAGCACAGAAGGAAATATTAAACATGAGCATCCTGTGTTTTTGGAAGAGAACTTTTTCTTCCCCTAGAAATATCTCAGCAATTGAGGCTCTGCGATGTATATATATATTTTGTTTTGAAAGTCACTATGTATATTGTTTTTAAATCTTATGCAAAATGTCGAAAAGTAACTATACCTATGGTCTAAGTTTCATACTGCAATATTCAACAAAATCCTAAAAGATAATAATGTTTAAACATTATTATTTGTCTTTATAAAGTGAAATAATAATGTTTAATAATTAATAAATAGTGGCGCGACTTTTCAAACTCGTTTATTGATTTTCTTTTTATCTTTAAATATTGTTCATGGGGGAAAGTTAGACGTGCATGCATGAGTATGAGATTAGTTATTACCAGTGTTATTTTCAAAGGTTTAATTCGAAATGATTTGAAATATGAAGGGCATTTTAGGTAAATATCTAACAAAAAATGTTCAATTTCAATAGACTTGAAGCCGTCACAGAAGGAAAATTCAACTCATAATAATAGACTTCAAAGTTCATTAACATCGTCGCTTTGGCCGGTGGCCTACTTTACTTTATTAATGCTGAGGAGAAAATATGTTGAAATTTGTTTTGACGTTTGAACTTAAAACTTAAAAAATGAAAAAAAAAAAAAAAACTCTCTTCATCCCTTACCCTAATATGTTCAGAATAAAAAAAATTAAAAATTTCTTTAATTTATTAATAAAGAACGTTAGCACAATATTTTATTATCAAGTAAAATTTATATATGACTAATAAATGGATCTCATTTCTAATCTATTAAGTCACACTTGCATTTATTTTATTAAATGATAAACTTATAATATGTATATTGTGAATTTCTCTTCTATAAATAATTTAATTTTGATGTAGATATTTATATAAAGAATAAAGCACGAACCTCACACTTGTAAATGTTGATGTATGCCTTGTACGGGTGCAACCCAAGTTACGGGGTTTCGATAGGCAGGTTCATATATAAAGTATAAGTTTTTATTTTTATACAAAGTGAGTTAATTTCTAAATTAAATTAAATTAAACTAAACTAATTCTAGTCATTGTTAAACTGTTCCAATCAAACACGGTATGTTGTTGAATAATTGGTACACTTTCACAGAATCCCACAACCACCCTTTGTCAATGTTTCTATTTCTCTTATCATATATAAATACGTTGTATCTTCTTTAAAATTAAAAATATATACATAAATATCAAAATAGGGTTGTAGAGACATAAAAAAAAATTACTTTAATGTTTTTAATGATTATTTATTTTGGTAGACTAAAAGATATGTTTTCTTCGTATAAATTTATAGTATATAGTAATACTTGAAATATACATCGTCCTAGATTCAGGGGTGTGTGTAAAAAATTTGAGACTCAAGAAAAATTTTAAAAAATAAATTTAATGTAACGCTAAATATTTTTTTATATTAATCTTTCAACTTTTTCAGTTGTAAACCATTTATTAATATTTTATAATAAGGTGATTTTAATTTTTTTAATAAATAAAATGGCTAATAATAAATTTAAAGTAGAAATAATAAATTTTATTATTTATAATAAAATAACCGTTAGTTTTTTCTCTCTCAATTATTAACATTAAAAATAACTCAAACTCACCTCTCAATTTTAACATAAAATCATTTATCTCTTCTTAATTTACTATTTTTAAGATAGCTTTTATATTTGCATAACAATTCAACAAATGTTTTTGGCTAATTGATTGGCCTTGGGGAAAACATGCTTTGGGTGGAAGCTGCCACCCTGCCCTTTAAATTTCTTAAATGAACTCATAACTCATAAGTTGAGAGCAGTTGTGAGAGAGAACACAACCATTACCAGATAAAACAATTTGTTGAAATATCTAACATGTAAATATCTAGTGTCAAAATTGACTCTTGAAAATCTTACTCTATAATTATTAATTAGGAATCTATTTGAGATGGCTGTCAATTTTTTACTTTTAAATATAAATTTTAAAACATAAAATATACTCAAGTAAAACTGAATTGAATTAATTTTTAATTTAATTTTATAATGTTTTTATTCTAATTTTTTAAAAAGAAATTATTATAACTATATTTATCAACTATTAATAATTATTATTATTATTATTATTATCATTATCATTATATATCATAATTATTACTATTATCATTATAATAATAATATTATTATAATTATTATAGTTATTATTATTATTATCACAATAATTATTGATTTTATTATTATATTAATCACTTTTATCTTTGTTATCAAAGTGTGTTTCTTCTGTCTCTCCACTTTGATGTAACCTCCCTTCTTGCCCCCACTCATGCCATTAATCTTATGACTGAATAAACTTGAGTTAGGAAGTAAGAAATTAATTAATGTAATTTGAGTTTAAGATTTAGTATTAAAAATTGAAAACTGAAAATGTAGTTTTTTGTTTTTTAATTTCAAAACTTTAAGTTCACAACCATCTGTTGCGACTATATGAAAACGAATGGAGTTTCCACCAAGTTTTATTGAATTTGGGGCAAAATGCAAAATCTAAGAAATTGTATTTACCTAGCAAGATTTAGAGCATGTAGAGAAAGTTGAAGATTAATCATTTAAACTCCACAACAAGCCGAACACACCTCGTCCTAAAATAGTTATCCTAAATCAATTGTTGCAAATAAAATATTAAACATTTTAAAAATAAATACTTAAATCTAAAAATTAGTTTCAAATGAAAGTAAAAACATTTGTGTTTATTAAGTAATAATAATAATTTTAAATTACTAAAGGAATTATTATTTTTAAATTTTATTATCTAATTCTAAGAATCAAACTTAAATTAAAAGAAGGATTTTTAAACTTAAATTAAACTCTAAAATGTTTTTAACATTTTTTTTTACCAAATCATAAAAAACACTAAATTCAAAATTTAAATCTTTACCAAATTATGAAAATTAAAACTAAATATTTTTCATTTTTTTATTTTTTATAAAATCTTATAAATCAAAATCATATATTTTTTATTTAAAATTTTTCCTCTCTAAATCTAAAAATTATCAACCCAAATTCATGAATAAGTTTTTATTATCTAATCTTAATTATCAAAAGCAAATTATAAGTTTTAGCCTATTTCTAGAAAGATAAAGTTTGAATCGAGATCAAAACAAACATTTCTTGTAACCTAATTCAAGTCAAATTAAAGGAAAACTTTCAACTATTCCTAAAAAGTCAAATTGAAATTAGTTAAGATTTTTAATTTTCTTTATTTATTAATTAATCATAAAAAGGAATCAATTTTATCTTCTGAAAAATAGACTTAAAAAATGAGAGATATTATGAGTAATTTAAAAAATTATCAAAGAATGAAATGTTTCTATAATTGACTTTTTTAAAAATCATTTTGAATAACATAACATATTTAGAAATCATTTTTTAATTATGCTTTTTTGTAAAACTTTTTCATGGGAGGCAATAAGAATCCAAGATTTCCATAAAAAAACTTTTTTATAATATAAAAAAATTACTCATTTAGTCCTTATAGTTACATAAACTTTATCTTTTACTTTCTATGTTTAAAAATCATTCATTTTGGTTTCTATACCAACACTTTTTTGTTCTTTTTTAATCCATGAAATTATAAAAAATAATGACTAAAAGATAAATTTTATATAATGATAGGGAACAAAAAGGATCAAAAGTGTTTATATAGAAATTAAAATAGATAATTTTTAAGTATAAGAATTAAAAGGTAAAGTTCATGTAACTATAAGGATCATAAGAGTAACTTTTTCATGTAAAAATATATACTTGATAACAACAACATTTATTTTCAAAATAGGAATGAGAGATAAAAGATATGTTGGATAACTGTTGTATATATATTCAATAATCTGATAACTTTTTTATAAGTTTACATCTAGGAGCTAAATATATTAACAAACAAAAATATCATAAAGAAATATGATCATGTTTTGCTGAACATACTGTCACCAACTCCTAAGAAATAGGACTTACTTAAAATTGACTTGACTAAGTAAAATAAATTAAAATTATGTAGAAAAATAAACTAATTTATTTAACAGTCTTTCCCTTAAATTGAGATTTATAACCTTTAGTTTATGTGCAACTTTCAACGATGCAAATGCCTAACAAAATTCTCAAAATTTGGAAATGATGTAGTTTTAGAGCTTTGGTAAATATACTTGCTAATTGATCTTCACTTGAACAGGACTTCAATTCAATTTTTCCTTCATTGTTGAGATATCTTAGAAAGTAATACTTAACGTCAATATGTTTGCTCCTTCCATGTAGTACTTGATTCTTGGAGAGTTTAATAGTTAAAGTATTATCACAAAAAATGGTAGTTGTTCATTCTTGCTTGAAATGTATCTCTTGAAGAATCTTCCTTAGCTAGACAACTTGAAAAATGCAGGTCGTTGCAACAACAAATTCAGCTTCTGTAGTGACAAAGTGACAATTTCTTGTTTTTTTGGATGACCATGAAATAATCCATGTTCCTAACATAAGACATAATTTGTCGTGCTCCTATCATCTTGATCTCCTGTATAATCACTATTAGTAAATCCAAACAAATATGACTTCTTTCTTTTTTTGTAGAACAATCCAAAATCCTTAGTTCCTTACAATGAAGGATTTTCTTAGTAGCCAAAAAATACATTTCTGTTGGATTCTCCATATATCTATTTATTAAACTCACATGATATATTATGTCGGGTCTTGTTGTTGTTAAATACATCAAACTACCCATAATCTACTTGTAAACAATGTTGTCCACCTTTTTTCTTCATGATATTTGTTTAGTTTTAAGCCAAACTTTTCTATAATGCTTATAGGATTACAATCCTTCGCTTGGAACCTGTTCAAAATTTCTCGCATATATTTCTTTTGTGAGATAAAAATCCCATTAGCAGATTGCACCATTTCTATACCAAGAAAGTAATGCATCAAATTGATATCAGTCATTCAAATTTCATCGTCATTGAGTTTTTAAATTTTTTAAACATGACATCACAAATTCCAGTAAATATAAGATCATCAATATACAAACAAATAATAAGTATTTTTCCTTCATCTCCTATTTTCACAAAAAGTGTGTGCTCATATGGGCACTTTTGAAAACTTTCCTTGAAAAAATAGTCCTTAATACGACTATACCAAGCCTATGGGGCTTGTTTTAATCTATAAAGAACATTTTTTAATCTATAGACTTTATGTTCATCACCAATCTTAATATAATTAGGGGGTTGGTCTATAAATACTTGTTCTTTCAAGCTTCCATGAAAGAAAGCATATTTGACGTCTAGTTGAAAAGTAGGCCAAAAATTTTCTACTGTAAATGTTATCACGAATCTGATTACATCATATCATACAATTGGAACAAATATTTCATTATAATTAACTCCGTATTCTTGTTTGTATCCTTTTTGCTACCAATCATGCCTTATACTTGTTAACTTCACCACTTTCTTTCAATTTTGTTTTGAAAATCCATTTTACACCAATGATTTTGTGTCCTTTTAGAAAATCACAGAGCTTCCAAGTATCATTCCTTTCAATAGCTTCAATTTTATCATCCATTGCCTTCCTCCTTTTTGATTTCTTAACAACACTTTCAAAAGTTGTAGGGTCACAATCTACAAATGAGACAAAGTGGGTAACACGATCTTCATCATAATCAATCCTAGTTACATTATAGTCTTTCATCCATGCTGGTCTTTCTCAAGTACAATGGGAAAATTTAACTATTGTACTTGTTGCAATTGGTAATGTTTCAGAGACACCAATTGATAAATTTTTAGTTGATTGCATTTCATCTTCAATATCACTGTCAATAATTAAAGTAGGTTGTTGCCTATTGCAATTCCAAGTGTTTTCTTCATCAAATACAACATTTCTACTAACCACAATTTTTTTGTCATTAGGTTAAACAACTTATAAGCTTTGGATGTGTCACTAACACTGAGAAATACATATCTTTCGCTCTTATCATCAATTTTTTTTTTCTTTTTCCATCTAGGACGTGGGCATAAACAAAATTTGAAGTAGTCTATGGTTGGTTTTTGCCCACTCCAACCATTTTCAGGTGTCATGTTTTAGACAACAAAAGCGAGGCTTCTATTTAGGGCTTCAGACCAAAATGTCTTTGAAATTCTTCTTTTTGCTAACAAACTTCTTACCATATTAAGAATGGTTTGATTCTTCTTCTTCGATATGTCATTTTGTTGTGGTGTATAAGTTGTCGTAAGCTCTCTTCTAATACCATGAGTATTACAAAAATCTTCAAATTCCTTTGAACAATATTCTCTATCGTGATTTGTACGAAAAGTTTTGATTGTCTTTCTTACTTCATTTTTAGCATGTGCCTTGAATCTTTTAAAAACACCAAAAACTTTTGATTTTTCATGTAAAAAGTAAATCTATGTTTTTCAACTACAATCATCAATGAAAGTGATTATATAATTTTTACCTCCATTGGAAGATGAATTTATTGACCTACAAAGATTGAAAGGAATTAACTCTAAGACATTTTTTGCTCTTCATGATTTTTCTTGAGGGAATTTTGAATGATGTTGTTTGCTAACAACATATTCTTCACATACTTTAGAATGAACAACAATTTGAAAAGTCTAGTCACCATATTTTTCTAGTAGAGAATCTTTAGTCCACTAAAACTCAAATGTCCATATCGAAAATGTCATAATTATGAAGAATCTTTTACTTCGGTTATCAAGCAAGATTGAATATTTTCAATCTTCAATGGGAACAACTTGTTTGAATTCATTTGAATAACAACAATGACCCCTATTGTAGGATTAATTATTTCATAAGAATCATCCTTGATAGTGATAATAACATAACTTTTTTCTTGTAATTATCCAACACTTAATAAATTGCTTTTCAAATTAAGGACATATAGAATGTTGGAGATTGTTTCAACAAAACCATTCACAAAACCATTATTGGTCATAATCTTAACATCACATTTTCCATTGACATTCACAGTAGAACTATCACCAAAGCTTACTTTAGAATGAAAATCTTCATTTAAATATGAAAAGGAAGATTTACTTCCAGACATGTGGTTGTTGCAGCCTGTTTCCACATACTAAACATCTAAGTTAGATTTTTCATCAATTTGAACAATCATTAACAAGGTTTACATCCTAATTTTCTATAAAATTTAATTTTTCTCCCTTTTCTTTATCATTAGGCAGTTTCGTATAACATTCTGAACAATAATGATTGAACTTATGACATTTGAAATACTCTATTTTTGATTTATCAGGATGATGATTTTGATTTCTATTTTTGTTTTGATTATCATTGGCCTTGAAATAGTTACTGTCCTATTGCCTCTACCTCTCCTTTCTCTTCTTTTACCTTTACCCCTTCCTCTAATATTGGAGAAATGAGTAGAGATTGAGGTCTTTAAAGCTTACTTCTATGTGGTTGAATTTTGATTCATCTTTTGTTTATGAACTAGCAAAGAGCTTTGGAACTCATCAAGAGAGAAGGTGTCAATATCTTTGGATTCTTCTATTGAGTAAACCACATAATCAAACTTGGGTAATACGGAACGCAAAATTCTCTCTACAATGGTGACATCTTTCATCTTCTCACCATGAAACCATATTTTGTTGCTAATCTCCATGGTTCTGACATAATAATTGGTGACAAATTCACCATCCTTCATTTTTAGAATCTCAAAATCCCTTCTTAAGACTTGAAGATGTGCACGCCTTACTTTAGAAGAGCCTTGTTATCTTTTCTTCATAGAATCATAAATATTATTGGAACTATCTTGACACAAAATGGTCTCCAAGATTGAACGATCAATAACCTAGAACAAGTAATTGTTTGCTTTGAGATCTTTCAACTTCAACACTTCAATTTTTTTTTTGTACATCAAATGCATTTGCTCCACCTATTGGTTTTAGAACTCCTTCTTAAACAACTTTTCAAATTTCTTTGATCTAAAAAAAATTTTCATCAGCATGCTCCAATGATCATAATGATCATTGAAACAAGGAATTGCAGGTTGCACTAAACTAGGATCTAAAGTCATAAAGAAAATACAATTGCTATTATTGTTTTCTCTCCTTTTTTTTAAAGCTCGCATGTTTTACTCTTTTTAATCTCACTTCTTACTCATCAGCCAAATTATGATACCATTGGTAACAATAACATCTATTTTCAAATTAGGAATGAGAGATGAGAGATCAGAGATATGTTGGAAAACTATGACATATGTATTCAACAATCTGATAAGCTTACATCTAAGAGTTAAATATATTAATAAACAAAAATATCATAAAGTAACATAACCACGTTTTGCTGAACATGTCATAAACCAACTCTTAAGAAATAAAATTGACTTAACTAAGTAAAACAAATTAAAATCATCTAGAAAAATAAACTAATTTATTCAACAATACTTGTCTCTTATTTTTAATAATATTTTTAATTCACCTTGATTTCTTAGAAATTTTCAAGTAATATAATTTAAAGGAATGAAAAAAGACTTTGTTCATTCAACACTCTCTCGAAGAAATCTGTATTCAAACTAGAAAAATATTCTACTTCTTTAGTTTTTTAATATTTTCCTACCCAAAAAGTTACACATAAGAGAAAGAAAAGGGAGGAAAAATATGGAAAATTAAGCATCTAATTAGATTTACAAATATACCTCGTAGTGAAAGCAATTATTTTTCACTAGTTATACATCAACCAAAGGTAAAATTGTTGTCCTAACTGTTACAAAGATTAATGCCACCCCGAGATAATGAATACGGATCTAACCAGGACATCAGAAAATATTCTTCTACTTACACATCTATGTGTTGAATTCTACATAATTGTTTTGGTTGAGGACGAAAATGAATTCTACATAATTTCTAACTCAATTAGTCTCTGTTCTTAGTTTCGAAATCTTAAAAAGTTAAAAGGGTTCGCTTATCAGTATAAAGTGAATACGTGAGACGAGTTATTTTAAAAAAAATCCAATCCAAATTTTGTTAAAATTTTTAAAACCATACTATAAGGATTTTCCTTATGTATAGATGTTCTAATCTTTTTGAATGGTTTGTTTTGACTAGATGCAGCATGACTATGTGCATAAAATATTATAATACCGTTAAGGGTTGTTTGTTTGTTTGACTTTTTTTAAATAAAAAAATGAAATGTTAAAAATTAAAAACAAATATATACAAGTTTTAAAATAAAAAATAAAAAAAATGATTTAGTTTATCTTTTCAAAAATTCAAAACAATAGTCCCTAAAAAAATATTGTAATATCCTTTTTAAAAAAAATAAACAAAAAAGTCCTAACTCCTAAGTAAAAAATATTAAAAGCATCAATTATTAATAGAATAATACTATCACTTAAAATGTTGCTTTCAAATTTAACCAGGATTGCCTTCACTTTAACCATGAAACTGATCAGAAGAATTCGATTGTAGCCAGGTTCCCACATGCGTGAAATGAAATCTTTGTATGGTGACAGGCTGTATCTGGTCAACTTTTCTCACAAAAATTCATAGAATGTGGCAACTATATCTATAATATATATACAATACAGCTGATTAAATTTGACTACAATATTCATGTTGGATGAGCCACCATGATGCTTTATTGTCACCTAGCCCACCTCACAATGCCATAAAACTCTAACTCTAAGGAGACTAATAAACTAATCATGAAGCAAGTAGTTACACATGTGTGTCACTGTCGCATGTACCATTCAAAATTATCGTTTTTCCAACGCACTGTAGTTATGCTTCTTTGACCACTCTGACTCAATCATGTTTCTGTACCTAAACAAGTTTCATGTCAACTTGCCTCCCTTCTTATATTTATCTATCTGTGTAGGAGATCGTATATTATTATTGTTATCATTATTGTTAGCTCAAGGTACATATATAAAATTAGAATATTGGCTGCTAAAATAAAGAAACCCCATAGATATAGAAAGAACAAGAATTAATTCATATCAGAGAGAGAGAGAGAAACTAGAACCAAAGATGGGAACTGTTACTCGAAGCTCCTCTGAAGTGTATACAAGTGACAGTGAAAAGGGGTTTGCGATCAACCACTCTACTCCGCTAGAGCTAGATGCAGGGGCAAAGTTTGTTCTTGTATCTCGAGGTGAGGGTGCTTTTCCTTCTTCTCGATGATCAAAAAGTAAAAACAGCCTTTGCTTTTTGACTTTTCCATGAAGATGAGAAAATGGTCTTGATGATTTGTTCACTATATTTTGATGTGTGCAGGGTCTTGGTTGCACTGTGGGTATCACTTGACTACATCTATTGTGGCTCCGGTGATTCTGACTCTTCCTTTCTCCTTCACTTTGTTGGGCTGGTTTGGAGGAGTGCTTTGGTTGACCCTTGCAGCAGTTGTCACATTCTATTCATATAACCTTTTATCTGTGGTATTAGAATATCATGCACAACTTGGCCGTCGCCAGCTTCGATTCAGGGATATGGCTAGAGATATTTTAGGTGAATTTTCACCCTCTTTTGCTTCGTGCCTTGAATTAAAAGGCCCCATTTATCACTGAATTATCTTGTTTTTTGGGGGACATAAAATCACCCCATTTATTTTCATAGTCCAAATTTGCTTTCATCATCTTTAATTTAAAATATGTTCATGGTGTTTGAAAACTTGTTGAGAAATAAGAAATCACGTCTGCCTGGTGGAAGCTATAACTATTAGCTTCTTAGTAAATGCCAAAAATCACACTGGGATTAGAACCAAACACACTACTTATCGAGGTTTTAAAAGCTGAAACTTCTGCTTTTCTGAAATTGGATTTCGTTGTCAGAAGAAAAGCACTTTTAATTTTGTAAACAGCTGTCCACAGCTTGGTGTAATTGCTTCAGGCTCTTTATTATATACTAGAAAAATTATAGAGAAACTATGTTAGAGTATAGACAATAGCTACTAGTTATCTACAGAAACTTTTTAACTGCTGTTGTTATCCACTGATTTTGTTGGCAATTGGACTACTTGTCTGATTTCTCTTTTCCCCTTTAGTGACTAGTAGTTTCCTTGCTTTTTCATTGTTGCATTTATTTACTTGGAGGGTGTGGGTGCCTTAAATGGGTTGTGGCCTTTGGGCATTCATAGTTAATGGTATAATTGAAATGCAAATGTTGTGGCAGGACCTGGATGGGCTAAATACTATGTAGGCCCCCTTCAATTTGCCATTTGCTTTGGCACAGTGATTGGTGGTCCTCTAGTGGGAGGAAAGAGCCTCAAGGTAATTACTAGTGTGAAGTATAATTTAGCCATTGCAGTTTCTGAAATTTTCCATTTTCCTGTTACTATGTTTTATTGAAAAGCTACATTTTCTTCTTGTTTGCAGTTCATTTACCAGCTCTACAACCCAGATGGATCAATGAAGCTTTATCAATTTATTATTATATGTGGGGTCATAACCCTGATTTTGGCTCAACTTCCATCCTTTCACTCCCTGAGGCACGTTAATATGATTTCTCTGATTCTTAGCGTGTTGTATGCCACATGTGTCACGATCGGTTCTATATACATTGGTAAGGAAAGGAAAACACAATGGCATTGGCAACCTAAGCAGAAACTTGTAATCAACTTGATGCCTTGCTTGTATCTACCGCAGGTCACTCCAAAAATGCGCCACCTAGGCATTATTCAGTAAGAGGTTCTGATGCAGATCAGCTCTTTGGTGTCTTCAACGGTATTTCAATCATTGCTACCACATATGCTAGTGGAATCATTCCAGAAATACAGGTTAGTTTAGCATCCTGGTATTCATTTTTCACATAAACAAATACTCCCTCTATTCCTTTACGTAACAAATGAATACATTTCTTTCTTCTGGTTATAAAAATTAAAAAATATAAACTCACTTTTTATGTATTCATTACTAATTTTTTATTATAACTTTATCTATTGATGAGATACTTGTTCATTGCTTGAAGTATTTATTGTTCTATTAACAATATAACCTACACTAATTACAAGAATAATTGCTTGAATTATGTATAATATCATCAAATATAACCACTATTTTAATTATTCAATTATGAGTATTTCTTGTAATAGAATTTAAATTTATAACATTATTAATTAAAATTAACTAACTAAATTATTTTTAGAATAATGATATTTAAATATTTCTAAATATCAAACACTCTATCAATATTTCTAATTTTTCTATATTTCTCTTTATCACATCATATAATCTATTATACTTATATTTTTTTCTCTTCTTTTTTTGTCATTTGGAGTTGGGTGTCCATATATTTTTTCTTCTTATTTTTATTGATTTTGACAAATAAATTAATTATTTCTTATGTAAAGTACCGAAGAAAATATTATGCAATCAGACAAATTTAAATATGGAAACGTACTTGCGTTTAGTTCATTAGTTCCAACAGAGTAAGCATCAATTAGACATCATGTCAAGTCACTGAGTAGAATTCTTCTGCTATTTGCAGGCAACTTTGGCGCCTCCTGTAAAGGGAAAAATGTTGAAAGGACTATGTATATGTTATTCTGTTATAGCCACCACCTATTTTAGTGTTGCCATCTCAGGTTATTGGGCATTTGGTAATGAATCCGGTGCATCAATTCTTGCTAACTTCATTGGTGAGACTAAGCCTTTGCTTCCCAAATGGTTTTTCTTGATGACTAATATTTTCATCCTTCTACAAGTGATGGCACTGACTGCGGTAAGAACAGCTTCTTGGTATAAATTTGTCAATTTTGCAATTCACATTATTTCATTTTCATGATGAATGACCATAGTTGGTTATGTCACAGGTTTATCTGCAACCAACAAACGAAATATTTGAAACAACTTTTGGAGACCCCAAAATGGGACAATTTTCCCTTCGTAATGTTGTACCAAGGGTGCTATTTCGGTCACTAGCAGTGGCAGCAGCCACGGTTTTAGCGGCAATGTTGCCATTCTTTCCAGATATAATGGCCTTGTTTGGGGCATTTGGATGCATTCCTCTTGATTTTATTTTGCCTATGGTTTTTTATAATCTGACTTTCAAGCCCTCAAAAAGCACCATAATGTTTTGGGTGAACAATGTGATTGCAGTAGTATCCTCAATTTTAGTTGTGATTGGAGGAATAGCATCGATTAGACAGATAGTTCTAGATGCCAAAACATATGATTTGTTTGCAGATATGTAAAAATTATAGCAATACATACAAACACCAGAGCTAAGTTTCAGTGCAATTCTATTAGTCATCTCAAATCAAGAAATTCTTTCAACTCTGAATTTTCTGACATTATCTTGTTAGACATGTTTTAATAGCTTGATGGTGGGCAATGCACGTATATAACTGTGCAGTATTATTTTTTAACGTGTAACATTATTAGATTGCTGGTTGTTGACCCACAACGTTATGCGGGTGCCAAAGATGTAATTAGGAGTTTTTTTTATTATTATCAAAATGAGATTAGTACATAATATTTATCAATTAGGAGTATAATTTCTGTCAATAAATATAATCAGTAAACTGAACCTGAGACATGTTGGTAGGCACAAGAAGAGATAAATGAAAATTGTTAATTATAGTTTTGATAAGAAAAAGAATTAATAAAGGACATTGAATGCATGAACGGTGAAGGAGGTTGTTCTAGACTCCTTTCTAGAGGGTCTATGATCATCAATCAAGTTAGCGAGTTGACTAAATTCAATAGCTGATCCACAAGTCTCAATGATAATTTTATTTAGGTACACCAATCCCTATTCGGTTGAGAGAAGTATTATATCATATTTTAGAATTCGTTAAGTAGACAGGCACAATGAAGCTCACAAGTTCCACTCTTAAAAATATTTGTCAAGCCTTATCGTGTAAGTAATACTATCACCTATATAGAAATTATATAAATAAGCCATATAACTCTTAAGTACAATCATTAAATTTTGCACACTTGTTTTTTTTCTCTTGTATGAGCGTCAAATTTCAAATAAGTAAAACGTTGGAATTTGATTCTTGCATATTTAAGAAAATTTTATTTTGATATTCCTCCTTTTCAGTCAGATTCTGAACAAAAGTATTTTAGAATAGAAAGAAAATTTTTGATAAGATAATGTTGATAAAACTGTTACTTTTTATCACTCTTAATATCGTTTTTATTTTTTAATTCACTAATTTACTTTATATATATACAATCTACTTATAATTTTTTTTTATTAATTGAGTGATATTTTATGTAATCTTTTAGTATTAAGTTTAATTTTTAAGAATATTTTTTTATTTGTATGTTTATAAAATTTGACTAGAAATAATATGATATGATATAATTAATAAATAATTTTAATCCTTAAACATATAGTCAGGGACTTAATATCTGTTTTTCACGTATGAAAAAATATATGTATGTCGAGGAAAGTTATTTTTTAATGTCATGCTTACGAAAAAATATATAGTATTAACTGCCGAAACCAAAGTTCATTCTATATGTGTGCACTTTTCAATCCTCTTATAATCTACCAGCTATATAGTGTTCTCTTTTTTTTTTATTCATCTTGAAGGGACATCTCTTGGTTAAAGTTTTCATTTCCCTTTCTTGAAGCCAAAATTGCGTTCATATGTATCATGTCACTTGGAGCTTGCAACTCTTATTTACGAATTGTGGAATCTTATTTGTTCTGTGGTTCCTCAATTGAGGAATATATGATTTTTTACAAGCAGCAACCATAATGTCATTATAAGTACAAACCCATACTTGTCTTGTCTGGTGAGAATATGATTCAGAGAATATTTTTGTCAAATTGGCAGTTAATGCAGTGACGATATACTATTAAGAAGGTTTCGTTAGTTCTGATATTTCTTCAAATTTCATTTGTCTATGGATAGTTTGGGTGCCTAGGATTTAAGAGTTTTCGATCCCCCCTGTTTGTGATATATTTTCCTGTAAAGGTAGTTCTTTATTTTTCTCAATTTTCTGCATTATCACCTCTCATTCCTGAGGTACCTTGGAATATTGCATTTTAATTTTAGTATACCTTTTGGGGCTGAGAGTAATGAATTCATATTTAATTCGATGGCCATTTTTGGAATCACAGTGCTCAGCTGTTGATTTATTTATTTTTATTATTAAGAACTATATTTGAGTTTGCATAGTATGTATGTATATTTGTATATATGTATGAGCTTTCCAAAGTGCTAGTTTTTTTGTTTATTAATGTGACCATGTGGGATATTCCATAATGAGCTGTCCTATGACAAGATATTCGTGAAAGAGGTTCATTTTAGTCTTGTACTTAAATATAATGTTAACTCCTTACACTCCATTTTCACAACCTTTGTTTGATTTCAGATTTATGCATTAGGAGGGTTCTTCATTTCAAGATGGATTTGGGCAAGGTGGAATGAGAGGAAGGGTTTAGGGAAGTCCCAATGATGAATTCTGATGATCGTAGTCATTGATCTTCAGGGGATGAATAGAATTTTTCATTACATTTTGTACAGTGCTATGTCAATACTCTCACATCCTCATTGTGAACGAAAAATTGAATAAAAAGAGGTTCAAATTTAGAAAATTGAATGAAAAGGAGGTTTCATTAGTTGTGTACATAAAAGAGGTTCAAGAATGAGAAGGAGAAACAATGAAAAGAGATAATTAGAAAATTGAATACATAAAAAAAAATTGTAGAATAAATAGTTATAGAAAACAATTAATAATTATCAATGTGCAGATTAAAAAATTACAGCCATATATAAAATTATGAATTGATAATAATTATAAAATATTAATTAATACACTATTACTATAAAAAAAAGTATACATTTAATTATGTAAACATTATTTTAAATATAAATTTAAAATAATTATTATAAAATTCAACAATCTTCTCATATATATATAGTAATATATAATATTTTTTTCAAAAAAATGTATAATTTGATGTTACTATATAAACTAAAAAAAAATTATATCACGAGTGTATTCTAATGAAATTAAATTCATGATCATAATAACATGGATGATAAATTTATAACTAGAAGTTGAAAAAATCCAACGAAAAATTATTTTTAACAGTTATTAATTAGTACCTGAATTAATAACAAATAAAGTTGAAATTGATTAAAAATATAAATTATATTGCGATGGAGTGATGGGCGAAGTGAATGACGTAGTAACAACTAACAACCTAAACCAGACGGAAAGTCGTCTACTTTCAACTGCCCAAATTTGATTCTCTATATATTATCTGTGTTAATGTTAGGGTTTAATTTTGACGCAGCTTTTGATTTCATTGTTATTGCTATCTCCGTCCCTTGAACAATGAGCAGAAACAGCGATGAAACCGCGGTGACTGAAGAAGCACCCAAACACTCCCTTCCGAACCTCTTTTCTTTGTTCCCTAAACTCAATTTTCAGTTTCCTTTCTTTCCACCCAAACCTAAACCACAAGAACCCAGTCCTCAGCAGCAGCAGGAGGGTTCCAAGCCCAACGTTGTACGGTTCCCCAAAACCCAGGTTTCGGTGGTTGCTTCTTCACCTCTGCAAGCTGAACTTGATACTGATCACTCTGCTGCCGCCAAGACAAGCAATCCCCTTATACTATGGCAGGTATTGTTTTTAATGTTTGCTTATCGTTCTTATTTCCCTTACTTTCAGCAAAAATTGCATTCCTACCTATCATTTTAGGTTTTCGGGTCTCAGAAGAGTAAATAGTCAAATCAATGATGAAAATTATATCTGTGGTCCCTCCTGTGTCTTGTGATGTGGACACTAATTTCTATCGTTTAACTATTGTGGGGGGGGGGAGAGGGGAGAAAATTTGTATTGATTTTATACTCTCACATATGCATAAATTAGGATTTAGATGATTGAAACATTCTTCTGGCATAGGATGGTGCTTCTATGATGCTTTTTTTTGTGTTTTGTTTCTGCATCTATATTACGACATTTGAAATAAATAGCCACGGAGAATGATTTTTTTTTTTTTTTCTTTTCCCACAGCCAGCAATCATAGTTTCATTATGAGCACAATTGTCTATAGTTAGAATATGGTTCGGTGAATATTGTTGTGAAAATTTATGGTTAATGATAGTGACTGATACTATTAAGTGTTAATGTATATGGATGGTTTTATATATTGTTTGGGTGCCTAGGATTAAGGACTTACCAATCCCCCAATCCATCAGCATAAAAATCCTGGAGATCTCAACCCCTCCTGCGCCTCTACTCTGTCCTGTGTCTTGTCGTGTGCATGTTGACAATTAAGGAATGAGCCTACAAGCTTCTGTTAAGAAGCTGATATTCTGTACTGATATCCCAACCCAAGAAACTTTCCTGTAGAACTGGATAGTATTGTTATCAAAACCACATTAGATAGGATCATCTTATCATCCCTTGATTTAAGGAGTTAGCTTTTCACAGCTTTTGTCACATGTGTATATACATGCAAACATTCAAGAGGCAAATGCTCTCAGATTATTCCCTTAAATTTCTTTGTTTGACATTGTCAAGAAGGCTGACAAGCAGTCAACAAATGTTGGAATAAGAGGTCATTGGTTTTAAAGTACAGAAAGATGTAGCATGTGTCCCATTGTAAAGGGGTTACTGTGCTAGATTGATCAGATTAAGACCTTTTCCGTATGATTACATGACGATTCTTCTTTCTCCCTTTCTAACTAGATTTGCACAAATGGGCATTCTTTACGTATCTTGCCTGTGTAGTTAGCTCTTCATTTTTCGATATTATTCTTGTACTTCTCATTTCTGAACTATGTTGGAATATTGCATTTTAATCTTAATATGACTTTTGCCAATTGCTGTTTTGGTAAATATCACAGTGCTCAGCTGATTCTTTATTTTATTATTAAGAACTAGATTCGAGGTACGCATTGAATATGTATTTTGTATGTATGAGCTTCCAAAGTTTTGTTTATTAACTCAACCAATTATTAGAATATTGCATGATGAGCTGTCCAGAGACACTTTATTCGTGAAAGAGGTTGCATAATCTTGATATACTTCTTCAATATAATGTCAAGTCCATTTGCATTTTCTCACAAGTTTACTTTATTTGGTTCTAGATTTATGCATTAGGAGCGATCGCAGTTTCAACATGGATTTGGGCAAGGTGGAATGAGAGGAAGGGTCGAGGGGGGCCTCCCGATGATGAGAGGGCTGAAGGAAAGCATTCTGATGATGGTAATCATTGATCTTCGGGCGATTAATAGAAATTTTCATTAGATGTATACAGTGCTATGTCAATACTCTCTCATTCTCAGTATGAATGACAATTTGTTTCATTTGCTTTAAATGGTAAATTGGTACATATTTTCTTTAGTATCAAATGATGGCATCGATTCTTTCTCGTCTCTGTTCTCAAATCCTCTGCCTCCACATGAGCAGATTAACCTCTAAATAATCTTACAATGCATTTTTCAAACTTGACTAGAATGTAAGTTGTAACTAACCCTTCATTTGGCTTTTTTATTCAGCTGGTGTGGTGCAAGTTTCTACGAACGTTTTTATTTATTTTATTTTATGCAAAAGTTGTGGTCGCGCATAGTGATAAGATTGTTATCCATGTTATTACAAACTTAGTAGGTGTATGCTTGTGAACGCTTCTAAATTTGATTTTGAACGATCTTAATTTTGTAATATTGAGTTTAAAGTGAATTTTTTTATATTTAAAAAAATTTGTATATCAAAAACAAGTTCACAATAAAATCTAATATGAAAGACTCAACTTAACATAAAAAAGTATTATTATTATTTCTATTATAACATGCTTTTACCACTAAACTTAATTTTAGCTTTGTTCATCAAACATGATTTATTTTTATAAAATATCATTCCTGAAATTAACATATGTTTAATTTGGAGTTGAAGCATCCTTCTAAAAATGATATAAGCTTTCTTTTTAAGTAACTAGTTTAATTGGTAAGTAAGTTTAGAATGATATACTTTTGTTGATTAGTTGAGAGAATATATTTCTGGACTTCTACGATTGTAGGTATAATGTGTTATACCATTTACCAATTTTTTGTCAATTAAAATCTAATTTTGTAAAGAATAAAATTAATTTTACAACAAAGTTTTATTCAACTATTTGAAGTACAAAATTGATAATTTAGTTTTAAGAATATTAAAAAAAAGTTTTCATTTCTTTAAACATAGTTAACCAATTAAAAATCATACTAAAATGACTTTTACACTAATATATGTACTATTTATTAGTAAATATTATATTCTTTTTTATCACTTTTTTCTATTTTTTAAAAATTAAACAAAGCATTAGTGCATGTTTGAGGAATATTATTTTTTAAAAATTATCTAAAAATTTATTAAAATAAATGATTATTTTTTAAATTAAGTTGAATTAATCATGTAATATACAAACTGATCTTAAATAGTAAAACAACTCATTCCTTCAACGTTCTGGATTTTAAGTACTACTCTTTTATCTTGTTATCTATTACTTCTGAATAAAAAAGTATTTTTTTCTTATTATTTTAAAATTCAAATATAATGTTGACTATTTTTAACTATATTATAAATAAAATTAATAAAATTAAAAAAAATCTTGATTTAGATAAAATAAATAAAGGGAATAAAGAATAGCACCTAACAAAAATAGTTTTTTTGTCGCTGAGTCTTTCGGTTTGTACCTGCGTTCGTTGGCCTATGTTAGAACCTCGTTTCGGTTTCTCTGTTAACACACAGAACAGAACTGAGGGCAACAACACGAAGAAAGAAGCAACCCCCTTAACCGCACGTTTGATGACGGAAATCGTTACAGCCTCCGTCATAACGTCGTCTCTGATTCCTCCGTCACAAACCCTAACCCTAACTAACCCTAACCCCTCCTTCTCTTAATGGCCACCGAAGACTACGCTCTCCTCGACTCTCCCTCTCACACGCAGCCTCACCTCCACGCTCCCACGCGCCACCATTTCCCTTCCTCCTCTTCTTCTAGTCCCACCACTCACCCCGCCGCCGACTCCGCCACCGCCGACTACTACCCCCACGCCTCCTTCTCCGACGACTCCGCTAAATCCAACTCCAAACGCGCCTCCGCCGACGCCATCCCCTACTACTACAACAAGAAACTCAAGTCCGCCGCCGATCCGGATCCGGCTACCGACGCGGCGTTCCGCGGCGGCGGAGGCGATTACCGGAAGGATCGGGAAGAATGGAGCGACACGGCGATCGCGTGTCTGTTGGAGGCGTACACGGAGAAGTTCAACCAGCTGAACCGCGGCAACCTCCGCGGCCGAGACTGGGAGGAGGTGGCTGAGGCGGTGGGGGAGTGGTGTGGTGGCGGTGGCGGAGAGGGGAAGCATCCCAAGAGCGTGGAGCAGTGTAAGAATAAAATTGATAATTTGAAGAAGAGGTATAAGGTGGAGCTTCAGAGAATTGGGAGTAGTGGCATTGCTGCTAGTCACTGGCATTGGTTTAAGAAGATTGAAGCTATTGTTGGCAACTCTCTATCTGTAAAAACTGTTTCTGATGATGACAAGGCTGGTAGTGGTGGTGGTGCTAATTCTTCTTCTATTGCTAGACAAACCAAGAACAGGTTTTAGTTTTTGATAAAATCACCTTTTTGTAATGTTAGTTGTTGGTTATGTTTGTGCATTTTGTGTTTGTAAATGTTGTATAATGAATTGATGATGTCGATTAAATCATCTCTTGGAGAAATACTACCAACAGTCTCTCTAATACACGTTTTATTATTGATCAAAATTTATTGAAAATCACAATTTTATAGCTCACTTATGATCTGTAGGTTCTAATAAATTTTAACGAATAATAATGTTAGAAAGAATGCGTTAGAGTGTGTTGTTAGCACTCTTCTGATGTTTTGATTTTGCTCCAAGTATAGATCAGTTTTCATTTTATTTTACTGGAAATTTGGCTTTTGGTGGCAACGAGGGTGTCCACTTTGAATGTTTTGCATTTTACTTTTGCTAATAATTTTTCTGTAGAAGGTTGTTTGCTTGTTAGATGGTGTTGTTGTTTGATATGTGTAGCTAACTACACCTGCTGAGACAAGGTTTGATTGTTGTAAACTTGGCATAGTTCATTCTTTTGTTTAAGATGGTGTGAAATAATATGCTTTTTAGTTGTTGATAATTTCTTGTTGCTTGCCTTAATAGTTGGTTGTTCATGGCATGCTGTGTTGTAAGACATATTGGGATGGCTCTCTTACCGTCTGTGATAAATCTGACAGCAGATATGCACCTGGCAATGCCATTGTGGCAAACAACCTCAAAACAAAGCCACCGTCAAATCTAAAATGGCGTAGAGTTTTGTTTAAAATTAGTGGCTCTGCATTGACTGGAAACTGCCAGAATATTGACCCCAAGGTGCCAGTTTTGTTCTTGGTTCTATTAAACATTCATTTGATATTGGTTTTTGAGGATATTTGAACGAATAGATTGTGCTTCCTACTCTGAGACTTAATTGGAAACTGCAATTCAACTGCTTCCTTCCATCATTAGGTGGCAATGCAGATTGCTAGGGAAGTGGCAACAGCTTGCTGCCTTGGGGTAGAGGTATTCGCTTGTCTTCTTTGTAATTATTCTTCATTGGAGGTTAGTTTATGTTCAAATTGCCTAAAGCTCAATTTATATAGGTGGCCATTGTTGTTGGTGGTCGTAACTTCTTTTGTGGAGATGCATGGGTGTCTGCTACTGGGTTGGATAGACCTACAGCATACCAAATAGGGTAACTGATTTTAGTGCTTTGGTGACATATAACACATGCATGCAGTCCCTCTTAGATTATTTATGGAATTATTTATACTGATTAACCAACTTTATTCTTTTGATTATTGCATTTTGTGAGGCAGGTTCTGTATATAAAAGAGTATATAGGATGAGACTGAGAAATAATATAGGATTTACTGTTTGTTAAGGTTATGCTATGTGTAATGTGTGTGTGAGTGATGGATTAAGGGACGTAATATCTATTTTACAGTACAAGCAGCTTTTTTTTTTATTTTTTCTTGAATCATATTATTATTTGTTTTCTATGTTAACTTAAAATTGGCGATAGATCAATGGAATAATAGTCCCTCCCCCAAGTTGTTGATTGCATCCTGACTGTGTGTCATTTTCTGTAAAACAAGTATGATGGCAACAGTTATGAATTCTATTTTGCTTCAATCTGCTTTGGAGAAGCTGGGTGTTCAGGCACGTGTTCTGAGTATATTCTCAATGGCAGAGGTTGCTGAACCATATAGCAGGCAACGAGCTATTAGACATCTTGAGAAAGGAAGGGTTGTCATATTTGGTGGTGTTGGTGCTGGCACCGGAAATCCACTTTTTACCACCGATACAGCTGCAGCTCTCAGAGCTTCTGAGCGTATGACCTTGCACCTCCACTTTAGCATCTCATCTTTAGTGGTTTTGTTTTTATGCAAGTTCTAATAATGCGTTCTTGTTGATGGTTGAGTAGGAGTGAATTTTGACCGTCTTTCAACTGCATTTTTTTTTTCAGTTAATGCTGATGCGGTTTTGAAAGGTACAAACGTGAATGGTGTCTTGGACTGCCATCCCCGTAATGATAATGTAACACTCGATCACATTTCCTTTAGGGAAGTTGTTTCTAGGGGCCTCACCTCCATGGATACGAGAGCACTGGAGTATTGTGAAAAGAATGGAATACCTGGTTGGTATTTTTCTCTCTGTTTTCATTAAATGCAATAATCCATTAAAACATTTTTAGGCTTTTTACTGAGGTATTTTTTCTCTCCAGTCGTAATCTTCAACATTCTTGAACCGGGGAATGTTTCAAGAGCATTGTGTGGAGATCAAGTTGGCACTTTGATCGATCAAACTGGCAGAGTGGAGCATCAGCTCCCTAGTTAATCGTGTATGATTGTTTGTAATCAGATTACGGTATCACTTAATCTTTATATAAGTGATACTTTAATTTTATCGTGTTTTTTTATTGTTTTTCAATTGAGCCATTGCCTGTGAGCATAATGTATGTACCACGCACTGCTGATTTTATTAGAACCACACATGTAACTTATATAATAATATTTTTAAATAATACTACTGGAAGGTATTAATAAGTATGGCGTGTATATTTGTTGACATATTTACGCTAAAGTACTGTTTTGGAGGATATTGGGTTTCACTTATTTACTGGAATAATCATTTCGCGACTTCAACCAGTGAAAACTAACAACTAACAAATTATAGAACTCGCCGCTTTTTCAATCCTTCCTTATTCGTTGAAACAAAGAAGTAGAAAAGAACTAAGGTCACCTTAAAATTCAGCAGCTTCAACAAACAAATATTTAACAGGAGGAATTGACTGAATAATGTACATGTCAAGGTCGATCTTCTTCATTAATAGATGGTAACATTATTCTTGCTATACATTGATCCCTCAAGATATTAAAAATAGAAAAAGTTGATCGTCTGTACAAAATTGATATTATTCAAGAACAATTATGATGTAATCAGCGACTATAATTGTCCCCCCAAATATACAATTATACACATGCATATATCAATGTGGACCACCATGATGCGCATCAACCCATTACATGTACTATCAGCATTTCCCATATAGTCTGCACCAAGATGATCTCCAGCCAACTCTTATAGTCTGTACAATTCCCGAGACCCAACAAAAATGACAGGGTCCACTACTTCTCCTCATTTTCTCATCACAAGGAGTGTTACAAAGAATTAACAACTATCCTCATTGCTTAAAGAAACCAAAATTAGTTATGGGACTGTTCGCTGCCGGAGTCTCACTCATCAGACTTGAAATAGCTATCATCAATTGATAGTTGGTCAAATGCATCAAAATTTGCTTTCAAGCCAACATACTGGCTACCTAGTTGAGCACAACCACCATTTGGCCACCTGCAGCCTCCATCTCCAGCACGAAACGGGCACAGAGTTTCACACACCCGACCAATTGCATTATTTCCACCATCATCTTCTGTAATCACTAAATCAGACAGATCCTTTTTGTCATCAGGCACATTACTACTTGATTCTTTCCTAGAGGAACAACACAAAATATCTGGGTTGCTCTCAATGTTAACAGTGCATTCACCACTACCAGAGACATGAACCTTGCACCCCATTGACTGAATTGCCCGTTTTATGGCCACATTTTCTTTGCTCATACTCTTAGCCATGTTCATAGCTGAGTTGTTTAGCTGTTTCTCACGTCGTAATTCTGCATTCAATGACTCCATGGAATTTGTAACTTCTTTAGCTTTCCTTTCTGCCATTTCTTTAGCCTGTTACCATCCCAAACAGCACTAACGTTAAACGGAAAACCAAACAGATCAACAGTTTCATTCAGGACATTGTAAAAAAATAGAGAATTGTTTTGATAATTGATAAGAAAAAAGCAAAAGGCGATCAACAAAATTATGCACCTACAAACGTTTTGACAAGGCAATAATCAGAAAATAGAGGACATAGCTAACTACCTTCTGCATCTCAGCATATTTCATAACTATCTTCCTGCATTGTGCTTCAATCTCCCCAGCTTGTACTTCTTCTGGGCATGCCCATCGAAGGTGGAATTGGGGCCATAAAGTAGGGGCTAATGCTGCTGCTGGGGGGAAAAGAGGACCATTATGCTTCAGTGGATCATAAAAGGGATTGTAATGCACATGGGAACGTCCTTCTGATGTCCGCAAATCAGCCAAGTATACCCACAGACATCCACATACCTCGAAAACATTGCATTGCTGCCTCTCCTTCTCACTAAAAAAAATTGCAATCAGAACAGAAACAATATCCAGCATCAGGACAACTGCAACTCGTCCAATACTTATTTCACATTTCCCATATTTTAATCCCCATACATTTATCATTTAATAGAGATACAGAAATATAGTTTTTTTTAATTATAATCTTAATACATAAAGAACGGTAATGTTCCTTAGACTAACCATCTATAATAATGCCAAACATTTCAGGTTCTATAATGAAATCATCAAACCAGTATGGGTTATATTACCGTGTAGGGTTGAGTACCCTTGTGATGTAGATAACAGAAATTATAACAGTAAAAATCTTTGAGATATGAATGTAATTAATGACAACAGAAAACATGCAAAGTGAGAAGTGTCAGGAAAAAGGATGCCAAAGACCACCACATCCATTCCATGGAGAAGACAAGTTGCGAACAAAGAAAGTACCTGTTACATAAGAAGTTCCCAAAACGACAAGAAAGCATGCAGTCTAAGAAGTCCACCAGGAAAGCCTGGATCATGAAAAATTAGAAGTTACTTGAAGGAAAGATATTAGAAAGAAAAGCATGTAACAAAACAAATACAAAAATGTTCAAGTATACGTACCGCAGAGAACTCAAAAGCAAAAGGATACATCCGCAATAATTGCGAAACACAATCAACCCACTGAAACATGTGCAAGACAGTAAGCTCACAATAAACACAAAGGCTGAACATAACTGTTAAGAGGAAATGTAGATTCAAATCCCAGTAAATCACCAATTCTAAAAGGCAGAGAGAGATAGAACAATAGAATAGCCATCCAGACTCCCAAGTTTCTAAACCTAAACATACAACTCTCTACAGTCCACATAGTAAAGACAAGCTGAAATAAGTAGAAAATTATATTTTATGCATACATAACAATAATTCATTAAATGGATTCATGAACAAGATAACTACTCACTAGTATAATACAACATAACAAAAAAAATGCTAGCGACAATCTCAAACGCTCCTCTTTCTAACATTGATTGGTTGAAATTTATTGAAAATTACTAATTTTGGTGAGTCTTACTTCTAAATCAGGAGAGAAAATCATTAAATAAGGAGTGAGATCCACCAAAATTGGTGATTTTCAAGAAACTTCAGTCAATCACATGAAGAGTGTTAGAAAGAGAGTGTTTGAGAGAATGTCGCTAACAGTTCTCATATTACTAATGAACCAACCATCATTTCAAGTGAACAATACAATACAAACCACCCTTAGAACTGAAGAGCATCCTTATAGAGAAATATAATTTTAAAAACAGGAAAAACCAAAATAAACTATAATAAATATTGTCCAACACGTCACACAGGTATCATCAGTGTTGTAAACAGGTCCAACAATTTGACATTTTAAGCAAGAAAAGTGCACGTGCTTCATAGCTTACAATAATACCATCAAATAAGCAAGAAAACTGTGTGTTTCATAGCTTACAACCTTCAAATAATTAGGATAAGCCATTAAAAGAAAATGAAGCATGTACTGCAGCCTCAATTTGAAGGTGAGATTTCTAGGAAGGAAAAATGCAGAGAGAAGATATAACCCAGTTAATTAATTATAAACTACTTTGTTGATTAATTGATGTTATTCAATAAACAACAACAGTACCCTTTTTCCCACTAGGTGGGATTGGCTAATGGCTACATAGATCAATTGACACCATAGTATCCTATCATATTGGTAAATCATTACAAACCATTTAAATATGAATTTAAAATATGAAACCAACCTGCAAAAAAATGGGAGAATAGTTGTTGGAGTTATGTGAGTGAGATGAAGTTTGAGGTTGCGACGAGAATGTTCCTGATGATTGGCGCATGGGTGATGGTGGGAAATTGCCAGTTGAAGACTGCCTAGATAACTCAAACTGCGCATTGCCAGTTCCAGAGACAGATGGCATTCCCACCCGATCAGAAAATGGATGACCAAAAGCAAGCCAGTCTTTTTCAACAAGTGCCTGCATAAGGAAGAAAAATGTGAAGCAAAATTAAATAGCACATACATTGATACCCTTTCAACACGTTGTAAAAAGTTAAAAACAGATAAGTGGTAGTTGACTGTGTGGAATGGGTTTAACTGTGATATCTTCTTATAGTACATAAAAGGAAATTTGCTAATCTTCTTATAGTGACATTGAAATAGAAGATATTCAATTAGTTGAGGTAAGCCAATCCCTTACCTGAAACCCTGAGAATGTCCGATAGTATGGATCAAGCAACAGATTAGCAAGTGAAACCAACTGGCTTGTCCTATCCCATCCATCACTACCAACAAACAAAAGGGACGGGGTTAAGGTGCAGTGCTAGATACCAAACAAACTTGAATATCATCTGAAGGAATATATTGAAAATTCTGAATTTAGATTTCAGAGTTTTAGACTAGTGAGAAAAGACACCATAGCACCTGCAATGCACAAGGACAGAAGCATTTTCCATTTCAACACGAGCAGCAATCCAAGCTGCTCCAGCCAACACATTCTGAACATGCAGTAACCATCCAATGTCCCCAAGGGTTGATACTGAAGCAGACATACTACTTAGATTGCCACCACCCCACGTTGAACCACCTTGTCTCTAAATAAAACTCATAGAAACAGAATGAGAATACAATTGACATAAAATTAGAATGATCCAACACAAAGCATAAAACTAAGGGTGTTCATGTATTGGAATGCATTGAACTTTACACAACTTGATAAATGATAATTACTTCCTTTATATACCTTTACTCAACTGGTTACAGAAAAAAGTATAAGTTATGTGATATTTTCATAAAAATATAAAATAAACATGTAAATATGAGTGGTATCATCAATTTATAAATAAAAATATATACATAATAAGTTTGGTTTTCCAAATCAAATCTGAAATCCAATCCAATAAAAAAAAAAAGTTTTTCTTTTAGTTTTTTGGATCAGCTTTTATTGGATTAAATTGGTTTATGAACACCCCCGCATAAAATAGTTCAGTAGAAGAGTATTAACAATGCCATCAACTCAAATTCTTTCCAAATTAAACAGTCTTTATTCATCAATTTTGTGCAACGAATTAAAACCAAGCAAAGAGTATCATTTGTATCGAAGTCCTTAAAAGAGGAATAAGAGAAACACTTTTTATGCATACACCATTTGGTCCGTACTCCACTTTTCAAAATCAACCAAAAACTTCAACACAATAATTATCAGAACAGAATTTAACAACAGCTCCAAAGCATGCCATTCTAATAGCCTACTCGTTACATCCAAAGCCATAGCAGTTAAAACATCTTAACAGTCACAGACTAACCAAAAAAGAGGACATTCCATCTGATGACGTTCTGCCATGAGTGTCCATGTATTCTCGGAGTCGAACAAAGCTCTCTCTCATTGCATGGATGTTGTCTATCCCCAAAAAGACTACCTGATAATATAAAATAAGAATTTAGGTACTTAAGAAATAAAGTCAAATGTACAATTATAACTGAAAAAACAAAATCACAACTGGACAGTTCAAGCTTATTACAGACCTCAGATTGAAAATAGTTCGATGATGATTCTGAACCACCTCCCATGGCTCCATTGGCCAATGCATTTTTTCTTGGCCGTGCATCAACAATATATAACTTTCTGAAATAGAATTTAGAAGAAATTTTCAGAAAATGCAGAGGATTTGCACCAAATTACACCCCTCCCCCCCACCCCACACACACACAATCACAAAAGAAGATACATGACTGCCTGAGGATTTCACCATGTATTCTGTCACTTAAATATATAAATGGCAGTATAATTATTTATGGAAACACAAGGACTTAAACTTCACCTAATGACTGAAGTTTTTAGGAATTAATCCTCGATAGGGATGGCAATTTTCCCCATCATTCAAGAATCCACATGAGAAATGCTCCACTTGGGGCCACAAAATTCAGGTGGTTTTTTCCCAGCAAGGATGGGTAAGGAAACACCACCTGAAAGAGATTGGACCAGGTGTACAAGGTTGAAGTATAATGAAAATGATAAAACTATCCTCAATTATAATTACATACATAAATATAAATGGTTTTAGTCTTTTTCTCAATAATCAATATATACATATATTTTTCTTTTAATATAATTTAGTATATTCATTTTTCTTATAATTTTATATTAAAGGAAACTTAAATTTGTCGTCTAATTTTATTTTTTTGAAATATTTTAAGAGTGCATTATTGAGGGCGGGGCCCTAACACAGTTAAAGTTGCATCTTGCTAACCGGTTGGTCATGGTTTCGAAAATGGAAATAGCATCTTTGTAGATGCAAGGGTAAGACTACATACAATGACTTTCCATGCTTTCACATAGCAAGGAGCCTTCGGGCATCAGGGTATGTTAGTTTTTTAAGAGTGTATTATTATTATTTATTTTACAATATCAGAGATCCCCATGGGAAAATGACAAACAGGAAAAAGAATTACTCCTTCGTGGGGAGTAGGGACAGGAACATAATGAACAAAAAGGGACAGACTGCAGGGAGGTACTGTCTGCCCCATGCAATTGTCATCTTAATCCTTGGTATAATATCAAAGCCTCTCTATGAACAAGTGTCATCCCAATCCTTACTGCCCATTCTTCATATTTAATTTGAAACTCACACAGGTAAAGTGGGCATGTACATTTTCCACATATCACAATGCTAGAGTATAACATTAATATACAAATCTTACCTTCTTAAGCCATTATCTAGTTTGCTGCAGAGTGCAGCCACGAGTTTTTCATCCATGTTGCTGCCGGAAAATACATGAAAAACTTGTCAAGTGTTCTGTTAATTTCATTTCTTATAAAAGAACCTATTCAAGGAAATCACCATCCAAAAAAAGAAAAGAAAACACATTAGCTAATAAACAGAGTTCGCTCTCCCCCCTCCTCCCAAAAAAAACGAAGAAAATAAAGAAATCATTACACCATAAGAACAAGACAAACATTCAGGCATTTCGCATTTCACACCATGAACAATATACCCCACTACTACATCGCCTTACAATCCATCCTTCTACCCAAAATAAACAATCACAGTTTATACATTATAAAGAAATTAAAACCAGATTAGACATTGAAATGGTTAAGGTATTAATTCAAGATTCAATAGTTGAACCGGTATTAATAAAATATTGATAATAATTATATAATACAAAAAATAATATTAAAGAAACATAATATCATAGTTTTATAACACTAAAAGGTAAAAAAAAATTACAACATTCACAGTACACAAAAAAATGAAATCATATATATCAAAATACTTAGATCTAGTTTCAACAAAATACAATAATATCCATTAATAATACGTTTACATATATAGAATAAAAAAATGACAAATATCTTATGTTGATTTTTCAATTTTTAAGAAAAAAAAATCAAAACAATGTAGTATTAAGCATTTTTCATTGACTCACTGAACCAGTTTTCTGTTTTTCCTCAAGGTAAAATCTTCAGTTTATTTGGACCAGATACTAGACCCCAGTTCACCAGTCGGACCAGTCCAATCAAGTTTTCAAAACCATGTTTAAAACTACCGACCTTATGCATTGACTTAAAACTTAACAATGTGTCCTATATTTGTTCTACTTACATCCATCCAGAGTTATGAATGGCAGATGGCAGCTCATGATGGCAAGCCAAAAATTCATCATAATAATATGGCAAATGCTATTGTGGATTATGGTTGAAGCATTGTGGCTATGAAAAATAAATAATATAAACACCAAAAACAGTATACTGAAAAAGCTGCAAAATATAATAACTAAAGAAAAATTAACAACATATGTGAAGAAAAATAAACTAGAAACCTGTGAAATTCAGCAAAAGTATCCTAATTCACAAATTTATGGGATAATATCATACATCTCAGACTGACTCATTTTTTTTAGAACAGAATCTGAATTTTTTTGTTAAAAAAGGATTAAAGGAACAAAATTTTCTCAACTTTTTTAAATAAATAGTAGAATTATCAAAAATAAAATAGTGAAAGAGAGTAGAAAAATAGTTTTGGTAATAAAAATAGTATCTGAATGTTGTTAAAAGAAACAAGAGACTGATTGATTGCGAAGAACAGAAAAGGGATACGAGATAGAGAGAATATAATAGGGAAAATAAGGGAGAAGATGCAAAGAAACAAATAGGAAGAAAAAACAGAGCAAGACCACCATTGCCTGAGAGCTACCGGAGAATTGCAGAAATGTCTGGAGGACAGCACAAGAGTAGTAATATGGAGCAGAGAAAGGTTATGGGACAGACAGTTTAGAAGAAACCTTGTTTATGCGAAGGGAGCTCTATTAGCATGACAATGGCAGTGTGTAACTAATCAAAACAAAAGTCAAGTGAGAACTGGGTTGTCACATTTTCAAGTTTTTAACAACAAAAAATACTAAATTGCATTTGCAGCACATCTTCAAGAAAGCCCACCCTTTTAAATAACCCTAAAGTTGCTTCCACCATGAGTACCACACCAACTGTGGCCATCAAAAGCCGTCACACCATGCTATTCTCATGGTGATTTACAAAGAACTCACAACAGCAACCCGCCATGGCTGCCATTTGACAACACTGCATCTAGAACATACAATTTGTTTCTTTTGCCTTTAAGAGGGTATATTTGATAAAATAGTTAGCATTACCTCCTCATGTTCATCATAAGACCAACCAAGGGTTGAGAAGATCGTGCAACAACTGCTCCAGTCACTATAGTCATCAGTTCCATATAGTTAGAAGGCCATCCTCATATTACAGTAATAAAATTCAAAAGGCAGAAGAGGAAAGAAAGTAAAAATAAGAAACATAGAACTGTGCCAACTGTTTTAAAAAAATGAAACCAACGTACCAGAATGGCACCATGAAATTACAGGTAGTCTACATCTTGCACGGAAGCTGCAAGCCTGGAGCACTTCGTCATCACTAGCATTAAGACAACGCAAGGTAACAAATAGTGGTCTCAACCTTGTCAATATAGAAAAAAGGCACAACTAGTGCAAAAGCAGAAAGTTTGTTCCTCAATAAATTACCTAATGATCTTTGGAACCACCAGAGCAAATGGATAACTCTGGCACATTGTATAATTGGAATTCACGCTACTTATTCTCCATAGGTCATTTGACAAGGTGAAGGACCCATTTTCAACTATATTGATTGATGCACGATAAGAACCTAGGCAAAGAAGTCGAAAATATTCATCCAGTAAACGCACCAGTGGAGTAGTGTTCTTAAACCTAGAAGGTCCAGATGCAAAAGCATAAAGATCCCATAATCTTGTTGGCTTTGTACACCTCAGTAGCGCATCAAATACCACGCGTCTCTGTAACATTTTCGTAATCAACATTAAATCCCAAACATGTTAGAAGAAAATAAAAAGCATCCATTCAAATGTTCATTACAACATCCTCCCTGGCTTGCAGTACTTTTAAAGTGCAATGTACCCAACTACTTCAGATATTTTGTAAGTTGTAAATTATAAGGAAATAATTAATAGACCAACAAGAATTCCAACTAGTACAAAATACAATTAAATTCTGTATTTTCTCTTGCTTTTTTCTGCCAATGAAAGTTGGCTCAATTGGGAGGATCAAGATTCTTGCCAATGATCCGTCATCGGTAGGCATCCCTAATTATCATGTACTCTGCCCTAGTTGTGGAACAACTCATCCACCTCCATAATTTTTGTATTTGAAAAAAAAAAAATTCAAAAACAACTTTCAAAAAACAAGTTAATAGAAACCCAAATACAGTCAGTATGAAGAAACAGTTGCTCTACATGTAAAGCAGGCTCTCATGCATGACTGTTGTAAATTCCAATAACAAAAACCAACCTTAAATGCTGAGGCCCCAAAAATTTATAATAAGTGCAGAAGCACCATTCCATAATGAATACATTAATTAATTCATTAGTAGAAGCAGATGTCTCGGAGAGAACTAACAAAAAGAGTTAAGACATCTCTCCATGTTTGAGGATTATCCGCAAAGGCCAGCTGAATATTGACAAAGGTTTGTGATTCATTTTACCCATGTATGATGAAATTGCATGAGTCACAAACTTGTTTATGCTACTCATAGGATTCTTGTGGCATGGGAAGAATTCTTGCGAGTTTGTGTTGTTTCCTTCAAAGATGAAGAAATGAAGGAAAAAGGTGAAAGAGATGTCAATGATATTTCAACCTTTTTTATAGAGATGGAATTCGAAAGTGTTGCATCTCCACACAATAAATATTTAATAAACCCAAGCTAAAACTGGGACTTACACCATTTTACAAGGTCACGACTATTGTCTTAGTAGAATTACCTGTTTTGTACGTGGCCTGAAACTGAAGACTATAATTCTCATATCTTTTCCTGCATAAGTGAATAAAGATAGTATTTTCTTTAATTAAAAAATTATCAAGATTTAAGGCAAAGATAAAAATACCACAAATTTGGAGGATAAGGAATCCCCCCTTAATAAAAAAAGGAAAAAAACAACATAAAATATATGTCTGTGTGTGTGTAAGTATGTATGTATATTGCAGAAAACTGCCCAATTTATACTATAAAGTAAATCCCTTGAAAAGACCATGTCCTTTACACCAAACAGAAGCAGGCAGCACACAATGCACTCTTGTATCTATTTATTATTCAAAATAAATACATGAATAGCAAGAACAAACTAGCTATTAAGACATCAAAATTCAAAGTGACACCCAGTTTTAGCCCAAACTCAAAACAACATTGCTCGAAATAAAGGTGGCTATTTTACAATATAACAATAAGTGGTTTCAAACTATAACCACAGCTAACGCATATACCAAAAGAACAATTAATTTATAGAGCCCATAAATAAGCAATACATTAGTATTTGTTACAAATAAAAAACCAACTTTGTGCCTTCCCCTAACAACTAAAATTTCTAGGAAAATTGGTGCATGGCATGGTACCAAAGCTTCTATGATCAAGCGGTCAAGATTGCAATTTAAGCACAATGTAGAGCAAGCATGTGTACTGTCCATGCTTTAAGCCTAAAGGGATCTTCTGTGAGGAGGCATGCTAGAATCTTTACAATTTATATGGAATTGTAGTTCAATCTGTGAATCGATTAGAAGGGCCCATATATCTTGACAAACATCATTGTCTATGGCCAAAATACCCAGCCATAATTTTGCCAAAATGCCAACAGTAAAAAAGTGGACATCCATATACAGTTGAAAGTCTTAGTATTTCATGATATTAAACCTCTAATCAGTTGCAAGATTTATCTTCCATTTAATAATTTATCAAAAGTATCTCCAAATCTTGCATAGTAATTTCATGAATTACATATATTTAAAAGAAAATATTGATCAAGAATGCATACCAATCACCTGGAGCAGTCTCTGTGCCGGTGTCTTGTCAACATAACGAGTATTTGACTGAACCTTTACAGCCTAGATTTAAAAGAGAGCAATGCATGAGGTTAATCACAACAAAGTAGGAACCAGAATCAAGACATGCAGAAATACACTTGTTCGTTGATAACACCATATAAATATAGTTCAAAATTTTCACAACATTAATAAATATGAGAAAGAATACAGATAGTCATTCTTGTGGCTGAGTTGATATGAGCACATCAATAAATGTCACAAATCCATCTCATTGGCAAGTCAATCAAATCAAAAAATTCAGAACCATTCAAAATAATTATTTTATAGAAGAAACCAATTAAAATGTAAAAGTCTTATTTTCCCTTCATGAATCAGTCGAAGTTTATACTTTGTGGTTATTCCAATGTTCTATTGGTGGTAAGCCCAAGAATTAGTAATGATTTAAAGACTTTAAATACTCTACTACCAATGACAAAATTCTAATGCAAAATAATATGGAAGTATGTGTGCATGCACATGGATGCATCAAAAAGGGAAGCAAAAAAATGAAACAAAATAAGCAACGAGATAGATGAGATTAAAATGGAGGCTAACCAAACTCATACAAAAGGGATATGCATGGTCACTCCAAAATCATTATTTGAATTTCATTTCACATATATCTGATTATAGTATGGCAAAATTATTTGTCAACATATACGTGAGGCAGATAAAGAGAAGATTCAGATTTATCTAATGCAACCAAACCAAATCAAATAACAATATACGCAAAAAAAAAAAAAAAAAAAATAGTTCGCAAAAAACATTGCATGAACTTACTGTCTTGTTAAACTTCTCAATGGTTGCTAGTGGTATTGTTCCAAGGGCAATAACTTTTCTAGTTCCCTCACTCTAGAAAATGCAATGAAAGAAATCAGAGAATAAAGCAAATACAGGTTATTTACAGATAAATAGGCAGGCAACAAAATTTCCCAGACAAACAGCTGAAGTTGATGCATAAAAATGCACGTCAATCAGCAATGGAGCTCGGGAGCTTAATTAGTCTGAGGATTGCATGAAGCTGAGGCAACTAATTGCCAGCAAGCATATCCAATAACAGAAACAAAGAATTTGGCACTGGAGAATAATGTTTTATAAACTAATTATATAATTCATATTCCATACAATTAGAGATGTTAGACCTACAAGAGAAGAGAAACCCCAAAGCTATCAGATTTTAAGTGATACCTACCTGCCAGCATGCAATCAAAATAAACACTTCCTCGTTCAATCAGTGTCCGTCTTTATTTTTTTAACCTCCCTCTCCATTTAATGTAATACACCATTTTTTTTTTAAGTATAGCTGTTTTTTAATGGCAGTTTTTTAGTTTTTTATCCACCTTTAACGTCACAATACCCCAAAAGCCAGGGTCCTTTCTTTGTCAAATCTCCCCTGCTCTCCTCAATTCAGCATGCTTCTCATTCCACTGCCCCTCTTCTTTCTACTTTTTCTTTTCATACTTGCTTCTTTTTTTCTCAACTCTATCCTATAAGTGTCGTTTTTGGAATATTGATGAAACCTTCAAGCATTACTCGTCTCCTTTTTCTTATACAGCTTCTCAAGGGGTAATTTTCTTAAGTGAGACACTGCACTCTGAGGAGAATGGATATTGACCACTACTTGAAAATTGTTTATTTGGCTCTTTGAAAAACCACTCAATCTCCAGGTTTGTTTTGCAAGCTTTTGGGGAAAGACCCTGTTGGAAACTGAGTGGTTTTTACTATTATGTCAATTTGAAGCTTCTCAAATTTTAAATTGATTTTTATCACTGAATTTGGAATATTTTAAAGCCACATGAAACCATGGGAGAAAGCTGTTAGGATCCAATTAAGGGACTTGAGAGTCCCAAATCAGAAGTACGGGATCCTAGTATGGTGTTGATAAGGCCTTGGGCTTTCCAGCTATAGTGGCTAGCTTTTGTGATGTGGATCTCCTAATGTTCTTAGCAAAAACAAAAATTTTAGAAACACAATATTGGCTTTTGGGCATGATTATGAAGAACCATTGCATGAGCATATAATGTTGGTTATTATGAAATATTTTGACATTGGTTTTGACCCAAAGATGGTCATGAGAAAGGCAACAATTATGGCATTTGACTTGTTATATATATTGGTTAGATACAAATCTACAATAACAGTAGTTTTTACAGTCTTGTTATGTTCATGAAAATCAAGTTTGAAACTAAGTAAATTTTCTCAACGTTACCTAATGTTCTCCTTGAAAAAATAATTCAAAATATCAGATTTTATTTCTAATCATTTGACAAATATTTTCATACAATTGTTATTTGATTTTTTAGTTATTTTTTATTCTGAAGAAGCAGACACTGATCTTGTCTAACAACAGTGAATATTAAAAGTGGTGCACTTAAGATTGGAATAGACCCTAGCTAGGGAGGTATTCACTAACTGCTTCTGTGTGTAGGCCAACCAAAAATCAAAATTCAAAAGTTCTTCAAAATGCCATGATTTTTCAACCAAAAATCCTCAATTATCACACCAGTATACATTAATATTGTCTTTCCTACAGGTACTCAGTCACCTTTCTAGGTTGCAGGCATTTCCAAATCACAAATTCAAGACTGTTTCCACATCATAGTACCTCATACCTTATAAAAAAAATTCAGAATTTGTGTAGAAAATATTAGATAAATGAACTTACCAGAAAAATAAGACGGAAATTTGTTACCATCAGCGTGCCTGCATCATCTGTATTAACAAGAACAACACCATGTCCCTGAAAATAAACACCAATACCAACTTATTTCCAGAAAATGATTCAATCAGGATACATGTGAATTTAAAATAGTATTACTAGTAAAAGATAGCAAAATGTTCACACCAAAGAAATTTCTTGGAGCATTGGCTTTTCTAGGTATATTTCATCTTGTTTTATTGCTAAAGGTTTGCACTGCAGAGCACTTGCTTTCTTGGGTATATTTTGCTCTAGTCCATACAACACAGTATTTCTCAAAAAATTATCCAAATCATCTGTTATTTATCATTTCACGAATGGCTCAGATTCTCTTTCTCCTTTTCATTTCCAAGTGTTGTACCATTTTCTGAGTGTCAAATAAAGTAATGAACATATATAGAAGGCATTTGGTTGGTCAGTATCTTATTTTCCCAAATATTTGGAGGCCATGTATAAGATATTTAGGTATATTATTTAATATTTACAAAAAAATTCAATACTCTAGTCCAGTGTTTTAATATATCATAATCATAACCAGGTCAAAGATCTTGAATTCTGAGTATAGGTCTGTTTTTGGAAGCATCATCATCTAACAACTTGAGCTGGCGGCTAGATAATGTAGAGCAAGGAACACTAACCCACACTTAGCACAGAAAGTCCTATCCACCAGCCCTCACTCCCACCTGGGAACTATCCTCCTTGTTTGGCTCCATAGTGCAGGGTGCACCACCAAAGGCTTCATGACCTTGTGCAAAGAGCCCCTGTTGCAGGGAAGGTATAAAGTGTTTTGAGTCATCCCTTTGGTTTATGCAGCAAGTGACATCACCATTTGACCCATCACTATTAATCTCCCTCTCACCTACCACCTCCTTGTGACTCAATCATCAATGGTTGGCCCTAAAGAGTGAATACATGTAATCATCAGCCCACAAGCCACCAACACATAGTTCAATGTTCTTTGTCTCTTGGGGCACGTGCGACAAATGAAGCAATTAAGCAGCACGGCCTCACACAGCACATCTTTAGCTGAATCAACCTTAAATGCTTGGTAGAAGATTCCCTAGAAGACAAGAGGGGCACCTCAAAAGCTTAGGAAAAAGGGATTTGCATCTAGAGAGAAAGAAAAAACCTAAGAGTGAGAGACATTCTTGAAACCTTAACCTTGTTGAAGGAAGTTTCAGTATCCTAGTCATTTGCCCCACACCCCTGTTGTTAGGAACAATGCAATAATAAAAGAAGGAAATAAATGAGAGAGAGAAAAGGCTCAAGAATTTAAGGTGGTTCGACACATAATGTACGTTGTCTACGTCCACGACTACACTAGAAAGTATATATTATTTTTTGTGTGTCACTAAAAGGTTTACAAGGGATTGCTTATATAGAAATATATGAGCAATGTCTCTCATCATTTACACGATGTGGGACTAAAATCAAACTACATATTTCTAAAACCTGTTACCCTAACATCTAGAGAGCAGTGAAAGGTCAAAGAGGGTAAGTCCCATCCCACTTCCAAGGAGACCAGTAGTTTTGGTACTAGTACTAAACTGAATGCTCTCAAGTGGACCTAGCTCACCAGTATATGCCCAATTTGGTGCTTTGTGACTGTCCTTTATTTTCCTTGCAATATACGTTACATTTGTTTTCTACCAACCACGTGAATGCACTTCATAAAGCAATAAGCCAAGACTCATTTAATATACCACTCAAAGAGCACATTACCGTAACAGTAACATCTAGAGAGCTGTCGAAGAGGGTAAGTCCCATCCCATTTCCAAGGAAATCGGTAGTTTTGGTATTAGTGCTAAACTGAATGCTATCAAGTGGACCTGGCTCACCAGTACGCACCCAATTTAGTGCTTTGTGGCAGTCCTTTATTCTCCTTGCAATATGCATTACGCTTGTTCTCTACCAACCACGTGAATGCACTTCATAGAGCAATAAGCCAGGACTCATTTAATATACCCCTCAAAGAGCGTGTTATCATTACCCACTTCCAGAGCAATATCACTTATAAACAAGTTTCCAAGTAAACAGGAAACTAAAATGGACATTTAACAAATACTACTAACATACTCAAAACAGATACCAGATGTATAAAACAATCTTGCAAATCAATATCTGTACTATCATATTCTTTAACTGCATTGAATGCAATGATTCAGAGCCAGTTAATAGCTGCAAGACAGAATTTTTATATATACAGATATTCAATTGGCAGATTGTTTACAGGTCATGCGTATCACACTCAGCACACAACGGTTCCACAATGTATTTCACAGTCATATAGAGGTAACAAACGCCACAGAACTACTAGCCCTAATCAAGTTTTCAAGAAATTCAGCCAGTTATCTCGTTGGGCAAGGAACATAACAAGTTCAATACAACTTAAGATTTTGTGACGAATCTCTGCGGAGCTAGCCCCAAACCCTACATGTATTTTCAGCAAATCCACGAATCACCCTACCATTGTCTGCCCTATCCTCATTCATCACATCCCACACACATTCGCAAACTCAACCCAGACGATCAAAACCAGACTAATGAATTCGGAAAGAAAACTTTCAACCGCTCCACAAATCACACAACATACAACCTAGATTACCAAAAGAAAAAGGGACAAACGGCAAATTTACAAGCATTCTGAAAGAATAAAAATAATTAACAATAGAAAGAGTTTAAGGTACGGTTGCGTACTTCGGCTACAACTTGCTCCGCCTCGAGCAAGAAATCAAGATTCGCGTGCGAGACGAAGCGTGAAATTGGCTGCAAATAAATTAACGAGAAAGAAAAAAAACAAAACGAAAAGCGTAAATAATAGATTGAATCGAGAAATGAGGAACGTTAAATAAAATAAAAGAAGAAAGGAACCTCAATTTTGAACCATTCGATGGCGTCCCAGCTACCGGTGCCTTCCATCTTAGAGGAGTCGGAGGCGTCCCTCAAAGACGTCGTTCGAGTGGCGCGGTTCTTCGGAATATCCATGCCGGCGACTAGTGGCGGAGGAGCTTCGACTCCGGCGAGTGATGTAAGAGAGAGAGAGAGGGTTGCGTTACGTTGTGTCAAATCGAAGAATACCAAACCAAACGTTCAAGCGGGGTGTGGTGTGGTAAGAAGTATCGTGCTCCCGCGTCGCTTTAGCAAGTAATGTTAATGACTCGTTGTGTTGTGCCAAACAAACTTTCGAGTTGTACCGCCCCAGTGTTCCAAGCCAAGCTATCGTTATCTCTCTGTTCTCTCTTCTTAATAATCATTTCATATTTCCCTTTACACAGTTATTCTTCTCTCTACTCCCCACAATTTTTTTATTTCTTATAAATAAATAATTTATAAATTACTTTAAAATAATTATTTTTTAAATAAGAAAAATTCTTAATTTATACTACATCACTGTTTTATCCATTCCTAAAGTTACAATCATTTTTAAAGGTTTAATCAAACATTTTTTTCAATGATCTCAAATTTTAGTTTTTGATCATATAATTATGTTAAATAGTGAATATTTATAAAATATTTATATAATAAATTTATCTTTTATAAAATATTTATAATTTTTATCAAAAATAAATTTTTGTCGTTATACTTTAGTATGGACATATATATAATAATAATTTTATTTCTTTTATTTTAATTATTTTATGTAATTTTTATAATTTATAAATTATTAAAAGTAAAGCTCTTATTTTAAATTTTATCAAATAATTAATACAAATATAACGTATGTATAAGATGACATTGATTTCAATAAATTTTCCATAAAAGAAATGTCAAATAATTGAATGAGAATTAAGGGGAAAAACACTTATGATATTTTATTTTTATTAAATACAATTAATGCCATAGCATGTATTTGATATATTTTCATTGATTGTTAAACAAAAATTATGATGAGATATTTGATTTTAATGATTATTTTTAAAAAAAATGTGAGTAATTGAAATTATAATGATTAAAATCATATTAAAATATTAAAAATAAAAGTACTTAGAAATAAAATTACTTATCATGAAGGAAAGGGGGATAAATTTTTTAGGAGGTGTGAATTGATGAATTATGTCTATATTTTATTTATTCAATTATCTATTAATCATGTGCTAGTAAACACTAAATGATAGTGGACACACTTTTATTGCACGTATGTCTAAAAATATAAAAAATAATCTTTTGAGCATTGTTTTGAATCATGATGCGAATGATACTATTATTTTGGAACCTTCGAATAGATTGTTATTTTACTTATTTGGCCTTTAAGTATATCACTTAAGAACCAATTGTTCATTTTACTCTCATAAAAGTATTGGACTTGGGTTTGAAAAATGAATTTACCTAAAAACATTAAATATTTTTATTTGGATAGTCATTTTTGGCAAACTCTTCACTAACTTTGTTTGCCACAAGTGACATATTTCCTCTGGTCTTTCTTATTGCAAATATAAAACATTGGTGAAAGATCACCTTTACGTGTTGCATGATTGTTCTTCAAGTAGGAGGATTTGAGAGATATTACATCTAAGAAACCAATTAGACTTTTTCACTCATGATAGTTATTACTGAATTTGACAACAATCTCTCCAATCTAATGGAATCCTTTTTGCGCGTACATGTTGGTTTTTGTGGAAGTTAGGATAAAAACTAGTTTGATTTGTTCATAATCAATCAAATGCACTCCATTTTTTCTATTATTGATTTAGAAGTCAAGCTTTAAAAGGTTCAGATTTGCAAATATGTTTTATGGTCTCCTTTTTTCTAACGAATGTATCAAGATTAATATGGACAAGAACTCTCTTGAAAATCTTGGAGATTCTTATTTCAATGATTTTTTGTGTGATGACACCGAACATTGGATCTTAAGTTTCAAGGGTTCTTGTTGTCATATTACCAATATCAATGTTGAACTATACATTATTTTTTACAGCTTAAACTTAGCGTGGGATGCAAGTTTTAGATAAATTATGTTGGAATATGATTCATCAATCACACATTAGCCAATTCAACAAAGCAACAATAGCTTAAACCCACGTGTGACAATTATCAACAAGATTAACTCCTTCAAGTTAATACAATGGTAGCTCACCTTTCTTCATGTTTATAAAGAAGGAAACTAGTATGCAAACACGTTAGCAAAACAAGACTTTTCTTCAATTGATTCATTACTAATGTTGGAGAAATGTCCAACCCAACTATAACATCTTATATTTGTTGATACTTTTAGAGTTTCTTTACCTATTTATAATTTTTTATTTTTTATTCTATCCTTTTATTCTTACTGATTAAAAAAAGTAAAAATATTTTAACATTAACTGTTTATTGAATTTTTTATTATAAAATAGATTGTTTAACTTTTTTTCTCTATTAAAACATCTCTACATGACATGAAGAGTTTCTTAAAACTAAGTTTTGTATCTTATATATAAGATAACTTTAAAATTTCTTACGGATTTTTATATTTATTAATTAAAAATTAATTTTTTTTAATTTAAAATAAAATCAAATAAAAATAAAATAATATAAAAAATACAGGTTGTTTAGCTTTTTCATTATTGGAGTAAATTTTTATATGAGTTATTAAAATTTGATATAATATTGAGAGGATCACTTAAATTATTTTAATATAACATAAAATACTCAAAATAGGTGGCTTAAATTGAAAACATTAGAGATGTTTTAATAAACTAATTAAGTCTAAATAAAGTAAAAACTTGCTTAATATATATATAATAAATAGAGTAATCAAACTAATATAAATTGTTTTATATTATACAATCCCTTTAAATTTTAGTCTCAACTATTTTTTTTATAAATCATAACATTCTTTAATAAAGACAATCTCCTTGAGTCGAATAATTAAAATAACTTAAACTTTAAACCAGAAGTCTTTCGTTAAATTAAAATAACCTCACATCATTTATTTTATGTGCCTGATGTTAGTCTGAACTAATAATAATATAAATCAAATTAAGTAGACTTATATATACATATATAAAAACCATCTAGCTACAATCATGTGTCTCTTTCGTATACAATTTAGACACATTGTGTCTTTTTCTCGCTATATACCAATTTATTCTTATTTTTTTCTCTCTTATCACTGGGTGAAACACAAGCCTGTTATTATTTTAAAGAAATAAATACAATAAGATATAAAGTGTTTAAATAAAATTGTACATATTTAATATTTTTTAATAAAAATCACAAATATTCTTCATAAAAAACAATCTTACTCAAATTGAATCATTATAAACAATAAAATTATCCTTTTAAATATTTAATACAACTGTTTATTTAAAACTTAAATTTAAACACTTTAATTAAGCTAAAACAGTATTATGCGAGTTAAACCAATGGTTCACCGGACATAATCCATGTTTACTGATACGTTTTCCACCCAACAAGTCACGTTAAATAAGTCTTTAACGTAAAAGTTAGAATCAATAACTTTTACTCTGACATAAAAAAAAAAAAAAAAAAAGCAAGTTTATGATAGGTGAACAAACACGCTAATAGCTGCTTTCTATTTCATTTCATAATTACTCTTTTTTAATTTATTACGTAACCAATAAAAAAAAAACAAACTATCAACCTGGTTTGGTACCATTTTTGTCTAAAACAATCGTACTACATATTTTGTTCTATTTAAAAAGATCAAATTTTGTTAACTTTTATGACTTTATTTAAAAAAAAATCATATTTCCCATCACTTAAATAAATAAACATTAATTAAAATAATTTGTTTTCAATTAATACGTAACATTCTTTTGGCTAAAAGACAAATGTATTATGCTTCTACTAATTATTATCAAATTCGACATGTTGAAACGTGAAAGTAAAAGTTTAAATTTGTTGTTCTCATTAGAATTAATTTTATCTATCTCACAAATACTTATGTCTGTCACTTGAAAAAACAATTTAAATAAAATTTTTATTTTTTAAATTAATTTCAATTATAAAAAAAAAACTTTAACAAACATTACAATACTAGTTTTTATTATTTTTGTTATTATTAATACACGAGTTATATGTCTTTAGTATATAATAATATTATTATTATAATTTATTGTTTCGAATTTGAGATAATTGGTTAAAATTAGAAAAATATCGTATCAATTAATTTATGGGCTCATTAATAGGGTGAATAAACCCTAAACCCTAAACACTAAAAATAATTCTCCTATAGTAATCACACATATTGGAGGAAAAAAAACTTCATTGTACTAAGTTCGACACATTCTTCCTTTGAAGAATTCCAACATAAAAAGTGACTTTGTTCCTTTTGACATAAGGAGTAAGGTAAAATATTTTAACACAAATGTCATAGTAAAAAACCCAACTATTACTAAACACAAATCCATTTTTCCCATTTAAAATTAGAGTCTTGAATTGGATGCTTAGAATCTAAATTAGAGTCTAACAAAGGTTGTGAAGTCCTGAGTCCAAAAGGTATGAGCAGCAATTGGAGACCACACATTTCCTTTTCTACTTGTGCAATTTATCACCACTGCAATATTGTGGCTCTTAATGATGCCTGGCTTGCATTTATCGATGAAACTTGTTGAACAAAATCTCCTCTACTGAGGAATCGATTCAGTCTCTTAGATGTTGGTCCCCGTCTTTTTTTAACTTACAATCTTTAGATTTTTCGCCATTGATCCCCAAATTTTTCAGTGAGTGTGATTTGAGAATGCTAATTAAGGTGTTCTAACACTTCGTTGGGCTAGGCTTTGCAAGCTGGTGTGAACTTCATCATTTTCTGTCTTTTTTTGCTTTTGTTTTGTATATAAATGTATGTAAAAAAGAGAGAAAGAGAAATTATTTTTTACATATTATTTTTCTTTCTTGTTATTTGTAAATCAAGGTGATCTTGGTGGTTTAGTTTATTTTATTAAAAGTATTATTTTTGAGTTGTATTATTTGTTAATTCTAATAAATTTTATAAATAAAACTCTTACTATAAGTTGTATGTTTCATTTAATCAATTACAATTTTTTATGTCATTTCTCTATTTTACTTTAATTTTATACATTGTAATCATGCCATTTTAGAATCACTTGCATGAATTTGATACAATAAAAGTTCATAAATTTTATGTGATGATAAAATTTCTTAGAAATAACTCATTAAATTGATTGATTAAAAAAAAACTCCTTTGATCTCTATTTATAAAACATTAATTTAATTTTTTTATCTCATTTTATAAAATTCTATTTCAACTGTCTTTACATTAATTATTTTCTAACTAAATTATCCTCATTTACTTCAATCTATAATTGGAATAATTGAATGTTATTTTGAATTGTCTTTTTTTTTCCTCTTCAATAAAGATTGAAAAAATAATTAAATTTTTATTAAATAAAAAAATATAATTAATCTCAATAATAGTAAAAAAAGATTTAAAAAATATTATAATTATAAATAAATTTAATAATAATATCTAAATTTATCAATTTTTTAATATATATATATATATATGAGTATATATATTATATTGTTATTTAAATAAATTGTTTATCTTAATTTTATAAAATTTATCATGTCATATAAATTTAAACATTTTATTTAAAAATTCATTTTGATGTTAGAATTATTAAAATGAATATTTAAATTGACTTTTATGATTAAAAAATTGTTGTTTATTAATATAAATCAATTAAACAACTTACTTATTCAAGTTAACGAATCTAATAAAAAAAATTAAACAATGTTTAACTGTAAAACTCTTGTATTGAAAATACTTTGAATTAGTTAACAATATCTATAACGGAGAGAGAATAATAATGCTATATAAACCCTAACAAATTAATAGCTACCTAATATTTCTATCAAATTAACTAGTCTTTTAACATGAGCTTCTAAGAAGTTCCATGATCTCGAATCTCGACTTTCTCATCCAGCAGCAATTAGATATCCATCCACAAAATAACATAAACAATGCTTGAAATAGAAATTTACGAATTAAAACAAGTTCAAGAAAAAAAATCTTTATAAAAATACCATTTTATCTTTATTTTCATTATTTTCTGTATAAAATTGTTAAAACACAAGACAAAATGGAAACAATATAATTTTTTAAAATTTATTAATAAAAATAAAAACAGAAAATATTATTACATACCAAAAGAATATAGCAATCTGCAATCTGTCTTACCATTCAAAAATATCAATATAGAAATTTTCACCATTCAAAAGTTATCAATATAGAAATATCCAGGTTGATAAAAGCTATACAATTTAATACATATAAAGCTCATAAATATGCACCCATAGAACAACTTTTCAAAGATGAGACCTGCGAACCTTAAATCAGCTAGGATCTCCTCAAAGAAAAATAAGACTAAATATTTAAAAAGAACATTTCTCATCAAGAATACATTCTGACACTAAATAACAGTGTATGCGGGTATTTCTTTCATGCACCATCTGCACTTGTTTCACATTCATTGAGATTTAAGAAGCCAGAAGTTTGGTGTCCCTGAAAAGATTCATCCCAGTCAATGGTCACGGACTGCACTTATGTTGAAAAATGAAAACTGCCATGAGCTTCATGAAAATTACCTACCCATTCAGTTGAGAATATCCATTATCTACCCCACCACTGCCACAGTCTAGCAAAGCTTTTCTGTTGAGCTCCCTAGCATATCTCCACACATAATTCAGACCCACAAGAAGCTCAGTGATTATTGATTCTGTTTTTTCTTGACTTGCAAAGCAAAGGGTTTGCACCAGCAACACATTTGTCCGCGAAACAAAGCAATGTTGCTCATAACTTCTCTCGGATTGCCATCTTAGCATGTTGTGAGCAAGCGGGGCCAACCATTCTAATATCCCTGTCATTGCTTCGGTCCATTCTTCTGCTAGACTTGAATCGTAGACTGCTGAAGCCATGGCCTTGGAATATGGCTTTAGCTTGGTCCTAAGAGTAGCTCTTAAACGTCTTGGTAACATGCTGTACAGATCATCTCTTGCATCATGACCAATCAAATATGGAGATGTTGCTAGCTTCTCTATCATGATGATGACATTTGCATAGTGCAGGGCTAAAGAAGCAGCACCGAGGGAATCAGATGGAGGCTTTAACCTGCATAGGTATCTGAAAGTTGATTGAGAGCGATGAACCTCTTTTCCAGGAGTAACAAGTTTTGTATTAGCATCATTGGGAATCTGTGTAGCTAAATGAACATCATTTCGGCTTGAGTGGCTGTCAGTGACTGAGGAACTGTCTGCAGTAAATCCTTTGAAAGGTTCTACTTGAGTCAGTCGACTGTGTCTTGTGTAAATTTCCTTCCCATTTGCAGTGGTTGAATTACCATGAAAGTTCCAAATCTTGCTGTTTTTATTCGTTCCATTGTCTTGAACTGGATTTTTTGAATTTTTTCCAAGAAGACCTGAGAAAAATTTGACACTTGTATTCTTTACTGAAATTACGCCTGATTTTGTGGATGAGTCTCCACCATCAGAAGGAAACATGCTAGCTTTATTTGTTCGGACATTTGGACGAGATGTAGCAGCAAAAGCACCAAGGGGTCCTGAAGCAAACCTGGCACGAACTTTGGTGGAGGATTGGACTGAAGGTTGCAATAATTCTGAAACCGATCGACTGCCATTAGTGTGATCAGAATTCATAGCACTTCGGTTCTTGGTTTTACCAATATCTATAATCTCTTCGATGCCAAATACATTGTTGATCCTACTGAATATTGTAAATAAAGATCTTGCTAAAAAGAGTACCGTGTAATCATATGTTCTGTTCCACAGAGAATTAGCCTTTAAGTTCTTCACCTCCAGTCTCTTCCAAGCAACCTTCTTTTGATAGTCAATTAAATTTGGTCCATCTGACTCAGTGTAAGCCTTCATTCTGCCAAGAGTTTGCTCGAGATCAGCCAGCAGTTCCATCTCTTGATACAAAGTTGCATTAGTTGATATAAACTTTTCCATCCTTTTTACCTTTTTTTCCATTTTCTTGGAAGTGAATCCCCATCGATATGGATCAACACCAAAAGTGATAAATTCATCAAAGGCATTCTCAAAATCTTTCAAACGTGGATCACTGCATTTCTTCCCAAGCCTAGCCACAGATTCAGCCACATGTGCCATATTCTCAAGCATCTCTAGACTGATTAAGCGTACAATGATATTCTCATCATCTGAAAGAAGCTTTCTAATACCCACAGAATTTGTTATCTCTTCTCTCAACTTAGCAACCTGTTTATCACTCAAAGATTGCCACAAATTAACAAGCTTGGACATCAAGCTCGCAACTTCAAATGCTAATACTCCAATCACTGCCTTCTCAGAATTAGTATCATCTTTCCGTTGAGTCTTCCACAGAGTTCGAAACCATGATGCACCAACCATTGCTTACCTAAGAAAGGTAAAAAAATGCTCTTTAAGACAAGTCCTTGGTCATATCTCTGCAGTACTCAGCAAATAAAACAAAATAAGATTATCAAAATGGGCATTAAATATCCAGCTACCAGATAAATTTCAACCTGAATCACATATATTTTGATTCATAAGAATCAAATATTTTATGACGCTCAGCAGTGTAAATGGTCATCTCAGAAGTTTAATATCAAATATTTTTAATATCATTAATTGTCAGTTAAAAGTAATACAACAAAATATGTAGTGAGATTTTTTACAAGCTTCTTCTTGTTATTCTGTCCCACGGCAGGGAAAGGAGCACCGAAGGTTGAGCTTGAAATAATTAAATTTGGCCTAGTGCATACTGGTTTGGTCCTATTACTTACTACTGCATGCAACAACTATCCTAACATCTTCCCACCATGGCAAACTACTCCAAACATTTTGATTTGAAAGTTGACTAAGTCATCTTCTGCAGTTTTGAAAATTTTACATGCTTCAGGTACAATAATGGTATACTTGAGAATTAAAAAGCATCATTTTCCCCTTGCAAACCAATCTATCTTTGCCCTTCAACTGCTTAATTCAAACCTTACCTCATGAGAAGTAACCTATTGGTTGCTCCTCTTTGGCTTGATATGGTGCAGACTTATTCTCCATATTTAGTATTTTGTTGCAATAGATAGATGGGGCTAAGGTAAATCACTCCATCATCTTATAGCTTACTTAACGATTTAATTACCAATTTTTCTATGTCTTGGAATGTGTGGCAAAATCTAGCAAAAGCAAGCTACAAAACATTTGAAATGGATATCTTACGGAGATTGAAAGAGTGGTATATACCAAAAGCAATTATGTTGTGGATTAAATAAAATGGAGATATAATTCTCAGTAAATTCTTAATTTTGACTTTAAATTGTAGTTAAAAATGTTCGACATGACCAGGGATTAGTCATAATCTTATATAGATACCAACCGTAGTGTAACCGACACGGATAGACAAAAAAATAAATAACTAGAGAATACATGAATTTTTTTTTAACAAAAAAAGGAAAATAAAAGAAAAAGAGGAAATAGTCCCAACCAAAAAAAAAAAAGAAAAGATTCTTTCCATTTGCATGATTTTGCCTAAACAAATAATTTGGAAAAGAATTTTAACTTTTTGCATCAACTTCACAAAATTTCTTTTTGGCAAATATTGCTGAAGAATATGTAATGATTTAAAAAAATATATATAAACCAAAATCTGGAGATTCTATTGTTTTTCTAACCACCCCCCTCTTTTTCTTTGTTTACTTTATTATAACGAATAGTAACCAACTAAAATCACTAGCTGAAAGGAATATACTTTTGGGGGGGGAAATGGTTCCACAGCAATTCTAACTGCAATTAGAAAGGAAAATGACACAAACCCATGGAATAAAAAAGATAAAAACTGGCATGGAACTTCTGAAGCATCTAATTTACACAAAAAGTGAGAGACCCAGAAACTCACCGATCACAAAAACGAGGACTTGGGCAGAAGTCCTTGAGCTGAAGGCAAACAGTGGAAATGGTAACAGTGAGATGAGAGAGAGAGAGAAAAGAAAGTATATGGAAGTTGTGCAGTGAAAGGAAAAGAAGGCGAAATTGCAGAAAGCGAGTGTGTAGAATTAAAGACATGTCATTTTTTCTCGCTTATTTTTCTATTCCCCCATTCACACGCTCCCATAGTTATTTATCAAAATTAATATTTAATATATAGTTTTATACTTTTTATTAGGAAAATAATAATTCTTATTACTATATTATTTTTGTTTTGTAGTTTTGACTTTGACTAGAATAAACTTTGGTCTACTTTTGTTAATCCATGAATCCGAATGTTGTGTGCACGCTTGTTCTTATATATTTACTTTTGTATTACGTATTTAAACTTTTACATTTAAACCAGAGCAATTTTAAATTATTATAATATTAATTAATTCTTATTTAAATTTAATTGTAAAATTATTTAGTCTATAATTATAATTATCGTACATTAATAATGTAAAAATTTTATATTATTATCTAATTAATATTGTTATATATAATATTTATTAATTTTTCTAAAAATATTTTAAAAATCATATTCTTAAGATGATTTTTATTAGTTGATAATGTAA
>JAMLFT010000166.1:0-53009 GCA_026544285.1 Pachyrhizus erosus
TATATTAATTTAAAATAAATTTAATCCTTTTAAATAAATTATCTAAATTTTTTAATCTTAATCAATAAATGAGTAATGAATGATGAGTCTGTAGCATCATCATCATACTATTGGTCAAATGAGAAAAAGAGGTTGGCCTAAAAAGGACCACATAGCTAGAGTAAAATAAATAAAAGTAGTGCTAGATTTGGACTTACCCTGTGTAAAGTCAGTGTTATATTTTTCCCATTATAAGAATGGGAGATACTCATCTTAAAAAATTATCAATAAAGAAAAAGTAATACGTATAAACGTTTGAATAAAGCATTACATGTTTCTAATCCATTTAAATATCATTGTAAGTATGATTTTTAGCAAAAAGAAAACATAAAATCAAATCAAATTTGGGATTCAAAACAAATAAAGCAAAATATATTGTAAAAAAATCCATTTATCCACTTTTTAGTTAGGTAGTTGTTTTCAACAAAATTTAGATATTGTTTCTTAAGTGCTTATGATGTTATTTAAAAAAAATGGTATTTTATCCTTATAATTCATGTTGAACCGTAATGCCAACTTTTAATACATGAATTACTAAAATAAAAAATTAATTTTAACAAGAAAACATCACCCCAAATTCATAAAGTATTTATCTTTAAACATTTTTTTTTACAGCATTTGTCCTCAAACATTAGACATTAGTCAAATAAAAGAAATTACCTATGGTAAATTTAGCTGTCCTACATCATTATGTAACTTTTCACTTTGCTTGGGATGTCTCCTCAAACATTTAATATATATCAATGATTCTGATCAAGATATTAATTTTGAATGAATGAAGCAAGTTTCTTTTCTTTTCTTTTTTTACTGGAAAGTTTCTTTAAAAACTAGTAATGATAAATAAACATTAAAATTTTACATAATATTCATTTAACTTAATTTAAAAAAAAAATATAAAACGAATATATGTGAGAGTGTATTTTTCTTATATTATTATTTAAAAATAAAGTGGCAATAACATAAATATTTTTATATGTTAATATCATTATAATTATTTTATGCCAATATATGAATTTCCTCAAGTCATACATTCTGATTGTGAAAGTAATAAAGACGATTTTTTTGGTGTACGGTAAAGACGAATTTCCAAATAAGATATTTTGCTTTTTCAACTTTAATCCGTCTGTAAGATATTTTAGGTATACTTCATTAAATAACCTTCAATTATTCCATATTTACTTAATATGCAAATCTATATTTTCGATTACATTGTCATACTTTCAGTCATAGAACTGTATCATTATTACTGCAATTGATTATTAACTTGTTAAGCTCGGAATATTTTAAAATATTATCAATATTATAACAAAAATTAATAAAATAATAAATGCTCAACAAACCCAACTTCATAAAAGGAAATATACAAGTCACTGAATTAAATTTTAAATATTATACTATAATATCTAACATTTGAACCTTATTACCATGACAGATGGATATAATTTATTTATATAAATATTTTATAAGATAATATATTTTAAATATTTTAGCAACAAAGAAGAATAAGATGTGAAAAGTGGAAAACATTAATGTGTAAAAAATATTATATAAATAACATAACTCTATTTGTGTTTAGTTCAATTTATCTTAAAAAATATTTTTTTTTTAAATTTATGAGAAATTTTTTCAAAAATAACCTAATATTTTCTTAAAATCAATCCCTACCACACACTAATCGTCAGTTTCATTCATTATTCTCTTAATTAAATGTACTACGTGAAAAAAAAAAAAAAACACACACACACAATTATAAGTTCAGAAATCTAGTAGGACCAGTCCCTTTCATATGAATGGTTTGGATATCCGATCACATTATTGTGAAGCTGAGAATATGCCAAATAAATGAATTAATGCACCCTCTCCCCCACTTCTCCCCAAACGAGAACCTTTTGTGGGAGATAGATAATTTTAATATAAGCTGTGCTCACAGTCTCTATTATGAGAAAAGTAAAGTCACTAGCTATCATATAAAGTCACTAGCCACTATGCTACTATATGTGTATACTATAGACCAAACCAGCTACCATATACAACTTTAAGCAAAAGAAAAGAAAAACTAAACTAGCTAGTCTGGGGAAAAATTGTAAAATTGTTCAAAGTTGGAAGAATCAAATTCCAAACTAAAAAAGGCAACAGAAAATGAACAACAAGAGGGGTTCAAGATACATACCTGGCACTTTCAGCGTAGGAACAACCTGCAGTGCCTGCTCATAAAAAACAACAAACAAGGGAAACAAAAACCAGGGTTAGATTTTGTTTTTTAAATCAATTTTTTCCTTGATTTTACTCCTAGAGAATTGTTATGATATCCTTAGAAATCTAAGAGTTTTGATCTTGTATCACTGGTTAAATGAATTTTAACACAATAAAGAAGAGAGAAATTCTAAATAACAGTACTAAAATCTGTAGTTGGCAACGCACTTGAATTTTTGGAGAAAACACATTCCTAGAGAGTGATGAAAATGTGACTAAGTCTCATAATTAGTAAAAAAAATCAAATTTGAAAGAATATCCAGGTGTTCCACCAATGTACCAAAGGCTTCACCTACTGTATTAAAAAACAAGTTCAAAAATCCTTGAACTTTCAAGGATACCATAAAACTTCTCTTGCTATTATTATGGCCAATTTTTTTTTTTTCTTTAAGAAAGAAAAAGGATGAAAATAGTGGGGTGGAGGATTTACTGGGATTTGATGCAGTAACGGTGGCTGTTCCTGCAAAGTCACAGGACCCTTGTGCTTGACCCTTCCTTTGGAAATAGCTGTTAACAGCATAGTTGCAGTGAGCTCTAACAGTGTTGGGTTGGAAACAAGGGCCATTCTGATGCAAAGGGTTACAATCAGCCCCAGCTCCACAAGCATAATCTAAGGTCTTTTGCAGTATTGCATCACTTCCATCCTTGCAAACACACCAAGTGGCACCTATCACATTCCACATAAAAAGAAACAAATTACAAATACACATACCAAAGAAAGCAAAACGTGTTTAAATCATATTTCAACAAAAATGGAGTTATGACACACTCTTTGCATATGATTGATACATGGCAACTATATTATAAACTAATAAATGATGAACATCTTGTGGCAGAGGGATCTAACATAAAAAAGGAAGATCTTAACCAAAAAGAAAAAAAAAATATTTTTTTGGTATGAAAGAAGGTTAAATGTGGCGGTTAAAAGTTTAAAATGCTTACTTGAAGAGCCAGTTAAGGCTAAAAGAAGCACTGCAAGAGCAAACAAGGCCATGGGGTAATTTGGAAGTGAAGCAATGGTTGCTAGAGAGAGAAAGTGAGAGTGGTGTGTGAGATCAGAAGATGAGAGTGACCAAGACAAAAATATAAGAGGTGATATTGATTTTGATGTAATAAAAGAAAGAAAGCTTGGGTAAACAGTGGTGGTGGAATGATGGACCCGTTTGGTGTCGGGTTGTGAGTACTTTTCGGTACTCTTGGTTGAATTTATGCAGTTATGGCTAGAGTTGATGTGTGCTATTTGGTCACTGGCATCCAGGGAGCAAATGTTTGCATAGGGATTCGTGAAAGCCTTAACAGAGTGCGTGGCATGAGCAGATAACAGAGAACTTGCCTGATAGTTGTTGGAGAGTGTAACTGTGTTCTCTTATTAGTTATTAGTACCATTTGTTTGTGATGGTCAGAATTTGATAATTGGTATTGGTATCCAAAGACAATGGAGATGAAAATTAAATGTTTTTTTTTTTGTTTTTAACATTTTCCTTTCATAAGTTCATGTTTGGATTTTAATTAAGAGATTTAAAAATATTTTTATTTTTAAATAATAATATCTTTCTTTTATTTATATATTATTTCTTTATTTTTATTTTTAGAGAAAAAATGTTTTAAATTAATAATCAATTTATAAAATTAATAAATAATTTTTTTATGGATGAAAATAGTTTTTATTGAATAATAAATAGAAAATCTAATTAGTTAAAGAGATAGAGGATATATGAGAAAGTTAAATAGTTTCTTTTATAAAATATAAAATATTAATTATATTTTTTAATATTTGTGTCAAAACTTTAAATATCTTATAAAATAAAAGAAGTAAAAGTTAAGACTCAAAATTGTGCATTAAAACTCATAAAAATATTTTCTTTACTTTAATTCAAATTGTTGGTGTTACTTAGAGACATTTCTAAGTGTTTACAAATGGTAATGTTTTTGAGAAACAAATATTTGGTCTATTATAAAAAAGAAATTGTCAAGGAATATTTGACTTAAATATGTTTTTAGTTATTCAAATGTAAAAGTATGTCTTTATTAGTTTTTTAAATAAAAGCATGTATTTTTTTTAGTTTTTCAAATTTACTAAATGTTTTTTAGTCTTTTTGTATTTAAAAATCACCACAAAATTTATATTTAAATTGTCACATATTGATCAAGAAGGATTAAAAAATAATTTTATAAATTTGAGGACTAAAAGTTACAACTTTAAATTTGGAGGACTAAAAAAAATAAAATCCAAAATTGAGGGACTAAAAACATATTTAAACCAAGTTATGTTAATAAAAGTTGAAAAAAATGTTTAGATATGATTGAATCAAAATAAGATCTTTAGTTGTTAAGTATGGAAAGTAATACTTAAAAAGACATTGTGTATGGTCAAAAGGCATAATGTGTTTGTAACACCCTTAATTATTATAATGAAATTTTCTTATTATTTTAGAAAAGTATGAAATAATTTAAAATTTGATAAATTGAAATTAATCTTTAATTATATAAAACAAATTATTCTCTCCTTTTTTAACTTTCATATAGAGCCACATAACTTGAAAATTTTCAAAATATTGCTTATTCTTGTTAACTCATCATTAGTTTAAATATTTGATAATACAATTAATCTTAATAAAATCACGTATCTTAAAAAACATCATAAATTGGTAAATATTTATACTATAAAATAATTTCATTTACATGTTCATAATAATTACACTTAAAAATAAATATTAAGAAACCTCATCTTAAAAAATGAATTAAATAAAATATTTATTTTTAACAATATCATTGAAACATAATTAAGACTCACTTAATCATCTTCATTTATATTATTAAATCATTATAATTTACTCACACACGTACACATTAATAGTTTAAAAATTTAAAATGTAACACATTCAAGTTATTTCTTAATAGAATAACATGATATAAAATAAATACTTAATATATCCTCTTCCAAATAAAAGACTAAAACTCAAAATAATGACATAATTAAATTTAACTCTCATTCTCACTAAAACTTGTAAAGTATAATTATACAATCTTTATCTTCTCAAATCATTTCATCCACGTCACGGATGTTTGTAGTAGTCATCCCAATCTGTCATTGTCTATCGAAACACTAGTTTTCATAAAAAAAAATATAAAATACATAGGCAAATTCTTGTATCACACAAACAATCAAATCACAAGCATAAACATATTTCTCCTACATACTTTAATTTAAATATCACATGTCTCAATTTAATTGGTTAGCTTATACTTTAACTCATATGGATATGTTGTTATCGAAACTCTCGAAACTCAATGATTTTACTTTACTTTTAAGCCAGATGATTTTATCAGGTGTCCACCTTCACCTTGGTACTTAGGTGAGATTCTCTATTGATTAAAATTATCTCGCTTTTATTGGGATTGTTAAGTCAATTTTATGCAAAACTCCTTGCAACTTAGTGTCATATCCCCAATGTTTGTCAACTTATGATTAAATAACCCATTAGGTATCATTCTATGTTGTCATCCTTATAAGCTCCAAAGACTATCTTCTTAACTCAAAAACCTCATTTTGTCTTATTAAATACAAGTTTGGGCGATCTTCCATGCTTCTAATACACAACAACGAATATCACACACATGTATACTCGTTAACATGCAATATAGGATATATCTCATTTCCATCCTTGGTGGTTCACAATTTGATGTTAATCATAATGATGATCTCATCATCAACGACACTTTCCAAAACATTATCATGAATTTTACTCACCCAAATAACACCTCATCTCAAAAGGTTATTACACATCATTTCATCGTGAATATCATTATTTTCACGTACAACCCACCGAAAAAATATTTTCCTAAAATAAATCATTACTAATCTATCACATTTAGGCTAATTATATATTCTTGGACAAATTTTGAGTCAAGGAAAAGTAAGATAAAAAATCATGTAATATTAGATACTAAAAACAATAAATGAATACTAAAAACTAGTCAAATGCACCAAATCACATACATGGACCTTTTATTTTCAGATAAATTTTCGTCGTAGTTATTTTGGTCCACATTACCCAACAATTTAGGTGGAGGAAAAAAAGTTTGAGGGTTGTCATTCTTCATTAGAGAGAAATTCTCCTACTCAATGGTGTTTATTTTAAAATACTTTACATACATTGATTGTTTTGACTAGTTTGATTAGTATTTAACTTTATCAAAATTTAAAATTATTTTAATTGATTATTTTACAAATTTTTATTCAAACTTATTAATTGCGTCCTTTTTAGCCTTTTTCATATTGTCCCTTGCCATTAATATATGATTTAATTGACCATTTACTTTTTTAATTGTCAAACTAAAATCATACATTTGGTATCACTTTTTGACACTTGTGACATTAATAGAATTATCAATATTTTTCACATTCAATGTTCCTCCATCCTTGACTTCTAAGGTTATCAACACCATTATAACAACTTGCTTCTTCATTGGATAAGTTATTGTAATATGGACTTAAAGATCATAACAGTTATATATGAGATAAAATCCTTCATATTTGAAATCAAGCTAATGATTGTGAAACTTAATAATCCCCCTATTGCAAAAGCTAAAGCTAGAAGTACATTCTCAACACAATATTTAAACTTGTTAATTTTAGTATAATTTATTTAAACTTATAATAAAATATCATTTAATTTAAATTTTGAATATGTAAGAATCTCATGTTTAAATACGATATCATCTCATATATATTAACAACCTACAATGATATTCTCTCATAATGCCATTATATGAAATCACTCAAAGTGTGTTATACTTTTACATTAACACAACCACTTATGATTTGTGTCACTCTCACGCTCACTTAAAAATGAAATCACACATCCTATTATAATGACATAACATCACATGCATTATTTTCAAATAAAATCACACACACTCACTCACACAAAAACACACCATAAGTTTTAAAATTTAAATATATATCTATATGAAAATATAATTTACCACTTAACCATCATACTTTATAAAAAATATAAAAAATAAGTTAATTGAGATAATAATAAAAAAATTCTTACTTTTTTAAATAAATACTTAAATTAGTATTTTAGTCACTTCAATTATGTGTAAAAATAAAAAATAAATACTAAATTTATAATAACTTATGCATATATTCAGTTAAACCCTTTAATAAACATTAGTCACTTACATTCTTATCTTTGCAAAATCTATTATTTAATTTCTAACTTTATACAAAATCATTCATTTTATTTTATTTTTACTTTATTTTCATCTTATACAATCATTTTACATTTTGAAAAAAAAAAAATAGAAATTAAAGCGACGTATTAGACACTGTAGTAGTGTAATGGTTCGCTCCAAGTCCAAGACACTGAAATAGCAAAACCCGAACAATGAAACCGGGAACTTGAGTTACAGCGCAGTGCAATAACCTATCAGGTCTCCACTCATCATCATCTGCTTAGTTCATTTTTCGAAGAACAATTGATTCTGATAGAGTCTAAGGAGATTCAGATTATCGAAAATGTTAATTCAGATTCCTCGCCTCACCAATTCTCTCAGAGACCCTTTCGATGTGGACCAGTACTATCTCCATCGCAAAACCATTCTCCACAATCAAAAACCTCGCAAGTAATCATTTAATCGCATTCTCGATTGCGTTTTTTTTTTCTCTCTTCCTGTTTGGTTGCCGATAATTGATCGACAGAAAGAAAATTGAGAATTTACAATGGTAAATTTCTCGAGTTTCCGGTAACCGGACACGGAGTTTGAGATGCTGCTATCGGTTTTGGCTTTATTGCTACTTTATAGTGTTGTGTGATTTGCATGCTTTGCTTCGGGTTTCTTGTGCAATTAGTAGATTGATGGATTTGTTTTTTGGATTGTGGCATTTAGTTCTGCAAGTTCGCTTGATGAATCGGAACTGGCGCGGAAGATTGTGCACGGGTGGGAAGAAGGTATTGTGCGGTTGTAAGATCAATGTGTTAGTGTTTTTCAATTGATGCTAAAATGAATGTTGATAGTGATGGCATGTTTGTGTTTGGTGAATTGGTGAAGCAGCTTCGTCGGAAGTGCGGCAGGCCTACAAGCAGTTTATAGGAGCAGTGGTGGTCTTGGTTGATGGAGAAATGCGCTCCGAGGAGTTCCACGAGGTGGCGCTGACTTTGTACAGGCTATTTGGCAGGCCAATGGAGGAGGAGGAAGATTACATTGATAAAATTATTTCAGATAAAAAGTAAGTGTTGTCAAACTCGAGAGTCTACATAAACTCATGGAGCTACTGTAGACTCCACTCATAAACTAGTAAGAATTACCTATTATAAAAAATAATATTAAAAAGCTTATTAATGACATATAATAGTAACATATTACTCTTAACAACAATTGAACATTTCAATTCCATAATAAAGCAAAGCAGCAAATCACATTACTAAAGTGTGACAGTACATTATCACGAAAGAAGAACAAACTACATAAATGACCAAATCATAGATATATTCATAAAAAAAACAAGTTCCTAAAGTAAAAGCATTTAAAAAAGGAGTTAATTTCTTCAAATCATTTGAGCCATAGTAAAACACTAACACTGTAGAGTCAATGGGGGGAAAAATTACATTTGGTTTCAAACTTGCTAACTCACTTCATGACTTGGGAGTTTATGCAAGTTTAAAGAGTTTACTCAAGTTTATTCAGAAAAATGTTTGATAGCGAGTTAACTTGTTCTCTGCCTAGAATCGTAAACTTGTAAGAGTCTAATAGTTAAATCAAGATTTTGACAACCTTGATTATAGGAGTCAGTAATCTGAATTCTGAAATGCTTGAGGTTGTGTTTGTATAAGAGTTGAAATCCTATTGAACGTGAATCCACCAAAAATCTTCAGTCACGTTTAATTTATTGGAACATGTGAAACTGCTGCTCAAATGGGTAAACAGACACACTGAATAGTGGATTTTGTGATTTTACTTTTGCACTTTATTAGAATAAGGTAAGGGTCCAGCTGATTGGTGCCCTTAGGTTGCTGGTTAAGGATCCAATGCATAGAAGATTTTTATTGGACATTATGTTGGGGATGCATTGGAAATCATGATGCGGTTGCATTAATAACATTTTTGAATAAGAACTTTCCACTTTTAGTTCCTTTGCATCTTCCATAAAGTAATTGTTCAATTTTGCATGGCTTTTGGATCCAAAGAATTTATTGAGCCTTACTAAATATTGTATAGAGGATTTTGAGTACACTGTTGTGGAAGTTCTCTAATTTGTATTGCCAGGTGCATGTTACAAAATGCAGAGGCCATAATATGGCTTAAATATATGATTGATTATTGTGAGTCTTAATGCGGAGAGATTGGAGCATGTGTTCAAAACTAAACTTATAGCGTGTCTTAGAATGTGGGTTTGATCCTAACTCAATTTCAAAAGATAGTTTATAGGATGAAGATTATCCCTCACTTATATACTCTATCTTGACTCTCTAGTTGATGTGGGACTTAGGTTTTTTTCAAAATACATCCCTTCATGCTCAGCACTTTTTAAGCTTGATGTGTGAATAATATGGTAGGTGTCTCATTTTTAATGGATCTAGAATAGACTTTGATACGATTTTAGAATGTGAGTTTGAGCCTGATTTAATTCCAAAAGCTAGCTCATAGGGTGAGAGTTAGTTACCACTTACATACTCTATCTTGACACTATTCTGCCGGTCAAAATGGGACTTGGGTTTTTCCCAATAGTGTGTGACATTGGTATGCAGGTTTGAATTACAAAAGCTTATTGGACACCCAGTTGCTGATGCCAAGTTGAGGCAAGTTGCATCTCTAGCACAGAGACTTTTAAATTTGCAGCCAAGCAATAAAAACTCTGCCGTTTCTTTTGAAAGAAATCTAGATGCTAATGAGGACTTAGAATTTGGAGCTGATTTGGTTTTTCAAGCGCCATCTCGTTTCTTGGTTGATGTATCCTTAAATGATGGAGATATGATGGATTTTGAAAGAACTGTTTCGATAGAATTTCACAAAAAACAGTTTGGTCAAACTGGCCCAACAGATCATTCTGTTGTTGATGGGGAAAAATTCAACCTGACTTGGTTAAGAGATGCGTGTGATGAAATAGTTAGGAATTGTAATTCACAGCTATCTCGAGATGAATTGGCAATGGCCATTTGTCGAGTTCTTAATTCAGAAAAGCCTGGTGAAGAGGTATTGCTTGTGTCAATCTTTTTTAACAGGTATACATAACTACAGTTTTCTTCAATATTGAAACTTATTTTTTTCCTGTCTCCTTGAAGATAGCTGGAGATCTGTTAGATCTTGCTGGCGATAGTGCATTTGAAAGCGTACAAAACTTTTTATTGGTGAGAATATGCTAATTCCACTTTCTTATTTTTTTCAAAAGGTTATTTATTGGTAATTCTTTGTGAACTTCACTCTTCCTCCATTGATTTCCAAGTAATGATTGCTTCATGCGTCAGGTTTCGTTTTGAAATTTTCCATGTTTTTTCTTTGTTTGAATAATTTTTTGTGATTGATGAACTTCACTTTAAGATTGAAGGCACACCTTTCAATTATCTGATAGTGAAAGATACTGAAGTTTTGTTTATGGATTTGTTTAAGTCATAGTTGACATTTTTGTGATAATTTGCAGCATCGAAAGGAGATTGTTGATTCTATTCATCATGGCTTATTGGTATTGAAGTCTGATAAAAATGCTTCAAATGTTCAGTCTCGAATGCCTAGTTATGGAACACAGGTATTGGTCATGTTCTTAATAATTAATCTGTACTTCTTCACTTGTATATAGTGAAATCCAGACATGTTTTCTGTCTTTATTTAAAACACTGCCTTAAGGAATTACATAATTTAGGTGACTGTTCAAAAAGAATCAGAAAAGCAAATTGACAAGCTTCGGCGCAAGGAGGAAAAGCGAAATAGACGGGGAATAGAACATGCCGGTGATGGTGACCTGTCTACACTTGATTTCTCATCTTTACTTCAAGCAAGCGAGAGGAAAAATGTGTTTGATGAGATGATTGGTTCTGGAGATAGGTCTGAGTCAATAGCTGTTACCGCTCTTCCTGAAGGAACTGTAAGGAAGCATTTTAAAGGGTATGAAGAGGTTATTATTCCCCCAAAACCAACTGCACCATTGAAACCTGGAGAAAAGCTGGTATATCTCTTTTATTATGACTTGTGAGTTACATTCAAGTATTTATTGAGAGATTAAGAGTACTTTTGCTGACTGTAAGATGAAACCATTGATGCTTTAATTACATATGAAGTGCGTGAAGTGCATGGATTGCTATTGTCCTCGGATCTATGGTTATTGTAAGATGATACCACACCACAATTAAAATAATTAAAACTCACCTTTGCAAATTTTCTACTTTTAATTATATATTAATAAATTGCATGGTTGACTACGAGTTTGTTTGAGTAAGCGTATCCAGAAATACTTTTAAGAGAAGAAAGTAAGAAGAAAATATGAAACGAGTTTCTCCATAAGCTTAAATTAACTTATGTATAAGTTAAACTTATCTTTTAAAAAAACTATATGAGAGAGTTTCTATAAATTATCTTATGTATAAGCTAATTTTAGTTTATGGTGAGGCTCATTTCAATTTTTTCTTTTTATTTTTATTTCCTAAAAGTATTGAATAAGTTTATCTAAACAGATCCTATAGCTTCTCCCAATACCCAAATGGTCTTCTAAGTATTGGTTTATGATAAAGCAATATTAATGCATATCTACCACAATTATGCACTTTCAGATTGAGATCAGGGAGTTAGATGACTTTGCACAAGCTGCATTTCGTGGATACAAATCACTAAATCGTATTCAGAGCAGGATATTTCCAACTGTTTATGGAACTAATGAGAATATTCTAGTGAGTGATCTATGGTCTATTTTTCAAATACAGTTAATAATGATTATAGGAGCCTTTCATTTAAGAAAAAGAGAAAAAGTGTTACTTTTCTTGTGTAATGAAGTGCTTTTCATGTTCCTGCAGGTGTGTGCTCCTACAGGAGCTGGCAAAACTAACATAGCTATGATTTCAATTCTACACGAGGTGAATAATCACTTGCTTTATATTTACTGTTTTCCTGAAAGATATAATTTATTTCTATCACTGTTTTGAAGGTGTCATCAGACAAAGAAAGATGTGGATATAAGGGGTGGGCATGGGTCAGATTGGTTAGGATTTCCAGGATTTTAGATCCAAACCAATCAACTGAAATCAGTTTGGATTTTAACTATTTTTTGTCATGAACCCAAACTGAACCTACCCAATTGTGTTTGGGTTGGTTCAGATAAGGTTATTGGATTTATTATTAAATTAAAGTAATTAAAATTGGAAAAAAGTAGTGTTTCAAGCAGGCAACTTTCAGTTGCTTTAACTTCTTTTGCATGCTAAAACGACTTGATAATCATTCACCAATAATAAAAATAACCTCTTAGCCTTCCATGTATTCACCGTTCCAATTTATTTACAAGTCGAGGGAGAGAACCAGTGCTTGACACTACTGGACCAATGCAACCCAAGCTGGTTCCATTGGTGCTCAGTGTCCTGTGAAGACCAGCAAGAATGGTAGCAACAAACCCAGCAGCGAACCCGTCTGAGTTCTGGCAGCAAATCCACCTCTATCCTTCTGCTGTACCCATCCTGCATTTTCCCCCTGTAGTTTGGTTTGGATTGATTGGGTTATCAGATCGATTCGAACCTGTCTCCGTCCCTAGATGTACTGGCTGTTTACTTTGTTTATTCCCTGCATTCTTCTTTGATTGTAAATCTGTCCATGAGGTTATAGTTTAATTTTCAATTCATTTTCTGTTGTTTTCTGAGTTGACTTTTTTTTTTTTTTTTTGCCTTGGATGTGATAGTATTCACTGCATATATCACAAACTTGAAGGTAAATGAGAAATTCTGTCAAAAGGCCAGTAGCCTAGTTCTGGCCTCTTTCAATTTTCTCTTACGTTCTTTTCATTTGAAATTTACAAAGTCGAGTTATTTGACAATAACTCTAGGCTGTAGGATTTTAGTAGACCTTTTCCAATTACTAAAGTATATGTTGGGAAAAAGAGGGTGTATGAAAGAATAAAAAAGGGGAATTGTAAGGGGAATGCTAGGAGCAGGGAATAATAGGCCAAAATAGAAGTTAATTGAAGGGGGGTCATGCTCAGGGTGGTCTGCTTATGAGAGATGAACTGAGCATGACGAGCACGGGGAAATGAATATTCTGGAATGACACCAGAATAAGAGAGGGAAGAAGCTATAAGGGGTAAGATGTGACTGAGGAGGCTGAGAAGATTTTTGGATGTAGGAAGGCCTGCTCTTGCCTGGGGGATCTGGGCTTCTGTATTCTCAGCAGAAGTTATTTTCTTTCCTTAACTGTTTTTGGTTGACTTCAGCTGTACATTGCAGAGATATACCATCTGACTGTAAGGAGCTAGCCTCTACCGTTCCATTATAAATAAACACCAGTTACTGTCAGATTGATAAAGACATAAGGAGATCTGGCTTTTAAATAAAACACTGGACCTGTTGGCTTTGCAGGGTTTAAATGGGATGTGCAAAATAGTAGTTTCAGAGCACGCTAAAGGTTGTTTGAGTAGGGTAAAGGTACTAAAAACTAATGGGTCAAGAGGGATGGAAACAAGTTAGACATGAGACTACAGGGAAATCTTGATTGGTATGTATGTAATGACCTAGGAGGAAGAAGACAGGAAGAAACTTGGCACAATAAGGTTCTTTTCACCAACTATTGAATGTGACTTCATGATCCTTGTAAATTTATTTGTCAAGGATTTTTTTCCTTAATCAATCTGGTCTTTTTAAAGTTGGGAGATGGCTGAAAAATTAGATTTTGGGAGGATACTTAGGTGGAAGATATACCGTTTTTGGAAAATTTTCCTTGTCTTTTTGCCTCTCAGCTGTTCACAATCTCCAATGAAAGCATGTTTTTGTTTTCATGATTCTATTCATTGTTGGAATGCCCACTTCTTCAGAAACTTTAATGATAGATAGAAGCTATTGAACTTCAGTCCTTGTTGGCCTTACCTCAGTGCGCTCTCATTTCTTCTAATCTTGACATAAGAATCTGGAACCTTGATTGTACTAGACTACTAAAAAAAATATGGCTGTGTTAAAAAGCACTGGGAAAAAGACAAGAAAACAAGAAATAACAAAAATTCCATCACACAAATTGAGAAGGAAACGAGGTCTCATTATTGACACCTGATGATGGCGTGAACAGATTTATAATAGCATAGATGATTTGTTGCATGTTAGATGTGACCTCACGTAGCTCTCTCTTCTGACATGTGTGTCATGTGAGGATCTACTTAGAAAACTATGCCTCATTTATCTATCAATTGCCCAGTTTTGTGATTCCTTTGAAATAAGTGAGCAGTGGGTTTGTGGCTATGAAGGACTGACTTTGACACATACACCATTTACACACTTTGACTTTTCTATGTCTAAAATATAGGGCATTGGGACACCACGCACATACAAAGAGAGGGAGAGAGAAGGGGCTCTAATGAAATGAAATATGAGTAGCATAACAACAAGATCTAAATTGATTATCAGTATTAGCACACATCTTTTTCTTATGATAATGAGCCTCACTAAAAGAATATCAAGAGACATTATTTTACAATAAAAGAATCTGGTCTTTCTACACAACCTCAAAATAAGAAAATGAAATTATATCTTTAAGAATAGTATATTTACCTTCTTAAACCAACTTTCTAAGCCCCCGTTTGAGGTGATTTTTTGTTTTTAGTTTTGAAATTTTTGAAAACTAAAACTAGTTGAGTTTTTAGTTTTTAAAAATTTGTTGCAAATTGAAGATGAATAAAATGAGTCAATTATTGTATTTTATCTTGTTCCATTATGAAATAATATAATATAAAAAATTATCAACATATAAAAATAATTAAACTTGCTAAAAATTAATAAAAATAGTAAAATATAAATTTTTATAACAAAAATAAATATATTAAAATTATACAAATAATAAAAAATAACACAACCATAACAATAATAATAATAAAGATATACAACGTTAATATTTTACAACTTATGCTTAGTTTCTATTAAGGCTGGCAATGAGAATGTTTATTGTCAAAGGTAGTGAGTGTTTTTTATAACTAAAAACCAAAATTTCAAAACCTTTTTTCTTATTTTGAAAATAAATATAAAAGTGTTTCAAAATTGAGTTAAAAACCATTTCAACTCCATTTTTGCTAAACATGTTTTGTTTTGAAAATTGCATTTGAAAACCAAAAACCAAAAACTTGCAGCCACCCTAAATCGACCCTAAGTTTTTTCTATGATAATGAGCCTAAAAAAATATGATAAATTATTTTTCTTAGTCTGTATGGTTGGTTGGATGGAAAATAAGGAAGGAGAGAAAGTTTGAAATTTGAACTGAAGGGAAAGTGGAAAGAAAGAAAAATTTGAAATTTTGTTTCTTGAAGTCAATTTTTCTCTATTTCCTTTCACTTTCTCTCCAAGCCAATAGAAGAAAAGATGTTGTTATTCATGTTTTCTTTCTTCCCTATTTTCTTTCCATCCGACTAAACATACCATTGATGTTTTATATTATATTTAAGGTTGACTTCTCTGAAAATTTAAAAAGTAAACATTTCTTAATAATAGTCTGTCCATCCATATGGAGGTATCGACTTAAGTATTCAAGTTGTATAGAGGTGCTGGTATCAGAAATGTGTTTTGACACTACGACACTTCAAACAAGAGAGATGTCTGTGCTTCATAGGTTTGTGACAATGTTCTATTTATATGGGGTTTTGTGGTTGGAAAGGAATACCTGCATCTTCAAGGATGTTACTTCTCCAAATTTGTTGTGAGATATAATCATTTCATGATTTCTTGCCAGTTTTCAGCATGAAGTCTTTTAGGTTATTGACATTTGAAATATGCAAAGGGGTTGGAAGTTCTCATACAGTGAATAGCTTTTAGGATTTACCTTTATCTCTCTCTCTCTCTCTGTATTATCTTTGTTGAGGATTTGTTTTACTCCAATTTTTGGTACCTCTTTTTCCTTCAATAAAATTTCTTATATACATGTGTGTGTATGGATATATAATAATAATTTTTTGCCAGAGGATTTGGAGATGAAGATTCCATAATCTACCGTATGATTATCTACTAGTGTGCAAGCAGTTACTGTTTCTGAAACCCTAATAGCTGTTGTGTCACCCCAAAAAAATTCCTAATAGGCATTGCCAATTTTTTATATGATGATCTTAAAGCCATGCTGCTGAAAGAAAGAAGTGGCATATACAATGCATATGTAATTTTTTATTGATTACTTGATTAAAATCTGACAGTATTTTAAATGGCCCATCATGTTTGTGCTTTTTCATGTTTTAGCTCTGTGAAGAGGAGTTACTCAAGGAAGAAACACTTTTAGTAAAGAATAACTTATTTCCTTTAGCTTTATAAATGACTTGTATGCAGATTGGACAGCACTTCAGGGATGGTTACTTGCATAAAGATGAATTTAAGATAGTTTATGTTGCTCCAATGAAGGTATGTTGATGGTTGTGTTTCTCTTTACATTTTCTCTATTCAGGTTTGCCTTTTGATCCCTGCATTTGTGTGTCATTTCAAAGTTTAGATTCTTGTCCTTTCTAGGCTTTGGCTGCAGAAGTCACATCAACATTCAGCCAACGTTTATCTCCTTTAAATATGATTGTCAGAGAGCTTACTGGAGATATGCAGCTCTCTAAAAATGAACTTGAAGAAACCCAGGTTACTTTTTAAGAAAATTGCAGGGGTTAGGATTTCTTTGCCAGCATGCGAACTGAGTTTTTTTTTTTTCTGGTTTAAATCAGATGATAGTGACAACACCTGAGAAATGGGATGTGATTACACGCAAGAGCAGTGACATGTCACTGTCAATGCTGGTAAAGCTCTTAATTATTGATGAAGTCCATCTACTCAATGATGATAGAGGTCCTGTGATAGAGGCTCTAGTTGCCCGAACCCTACGGCAGGTAAAGCATGTGCCTTAAGTATGTGTTGCAGCATGTGTATTGTTTCCTCTCTGCATTTATTTTGTACAAATTTAGTTAGGAGATTTGCTTAGATTTATTATTATTATTATTGTTATTAGGACAGATTTCCTTATTAGTTGTAATTGAGCCAAATTTGTTACCCATAATTCCTGGGTTAGCATTAATTTCCCAACCTGATTATCAGAAATAACATGCGACTTATCATATTTCTAGTGTATGTTTCTAACTGTTGGTGAGTTTTGGTGAAGCGAATATGCATGAATCATGTAAGAGAATAACGTTTCTCAGTCTAGCTGGAGTTAGTGTGACAGCTGTTCATTACTTGTAATTCAGCTAGCTGATTGTAAATCATTTTCAACTGTGTTCAGTGGCAGTTGTAACTGTCAGATTGGACTCTAGATAGGCTCTCTATCTCCTGTACTATAAATATCTATTGTAAGCACAAACATTGTACCTTTTATTCATTTTTCTCATTTTCAATGTTCAGAAAGTTCTTCAAATTCTCTCTGTTTTCTCTAAATTCTACCAAGCATCATTTCTTTACTTGCCTACTTGGTGAATTGAGCTTACAATGAGAAATCTGAAGGGGCTTATCTCCAATAATGTTTCTTGTGTTTCTTTTTTCCTTAATTTAAATTTAAATATAGGATTTTGATTAGATTAGTTCCTCTCTCAGGTGAGCTTAAAGATGTAGTTTTGTTGTATGCAAACAGAAGTGGGAAAGAATGAAAGCAGTCTGTATATTTTCAACAAACATTTATTTTATTTTGCTTCAGTAGCATTGAGTTAACATATTGTAAGACTTGTAATGCATAGTTAGAAATAATTTTTTTAGGAGATCAATCTGACAGATAATGCCTAGGGTTTTGATGTGATCTGTATGATACAACAATTACTTTGTAGTGCCACACTGCCACTACAGCCATGTATTATATTGTATTTCTTTTCATGATACTTGCCTTTTCTTCTATCATTTTTATCAGGTGGAATCTACTCAGTCAATGATACGCATTGTGGGCCTTTCTGCCACTCTTCCCAATTACTTGGAGGTGTTTGGTCCAAATAATATATACTTGTTATTATTACCTAAATTGACTTTGATGTTCTGTATGCCCAGGTATTTGCTGGGCTTCACTTGCAAGTTCTGACTATTCATTGTCACCAGGTTGCACAATTTCTCAGGGTAAATCCAGACACAGGTCTTTTCTTCTTTGATTCTAGTTATCGTCCAGTGCCTCTTGCACAACAATATATTGGAATTAGTGAGCCAAACTTTGCAGCTCGCAATGAATTGTTGAATGATATATGCTATAAAAAGGTATTTTTCCTTCTCTATTGTCTTCAAAACACAATAAATCTTGCAGTGTTGGCTAATTTGCTAGCTTTGGCCCTTGCCAGGTTGCTGATTCTCTTAGGCAAGGTCATCAGGCAATGGTGTTTGTCCATTCACGAAAGGACACTGCAAAGACAGCTGATAAATTGGTTTGTGATTTTGGAAGTTTTATCTAGTCATGTTACTTGATTTAAGGTTCTTTGTCCTTGTGTTAGTGTTTGTTCAAATCATTATTATTGTTACTGTTTATTTCTGCGCATGTGCTCTGATGGTATTTTACCTGTTCCATGCTTTGCTTCTAGTATCTTCACTTGTATGTTATGTTTGACAGGTTGAACTAGCACGAAGGAATGAGGATTTGGAACTTTTTAGTAATAATACACATCCACAATATACCTTTATGAAGGTGGTTAAAGCAAACATTTATTTGCATTTTTATTATGATATCTATGCTTCTTTTGAGTTCAGACTTTTATCTTATGCATTCCAGAAAGAAGTCATTAAATCCAGAAACAAAGATCTTGTTGAACTTTTTGAATATGGTGTGGGTGTACATCATGCTGGGATGCTGCGTGCTGATAGAGGACTTACTGAGCGGCTTTTCTCTGATGGACTTCTGAAGGTAGAACTTATCCGTCTCTTGTTTTTCCAGATATAAGTGTCGGACTATCCCTGTAGTTTCATGAAATTATGTTTTTTCCTGCTTTTAGGTTCTTGTATGTACAGCAACTCTGGCATGGGGTGTCAATCTACCTGCACACACAGTTGTCATTAAGGTTTGTATCTACAGCAACTCTGACACGGGATAGTCTTTTTTATATATATAAATATGGTCTCATTTTCTTAAATCCAATTGTTGAATCATCAGATTTTATTGTTGAATGTGTATTTCAAATTTCAAATAATTGGTTATTCTAAGTTGAAGATCTGGTTGTGAATAGTTTCTATGTATTGCAACTTAGGAATTAGATTGAAAAGGGATAAGTAACTGGTATAGAATATAGATCACAAGGACAAAAAAATGTAGTTTACTAGTTCTTCTAGGATATTCTTGCATCAATCAATCTTAGAGTATGGACTTTAGACCTAACTCAACCACAAAAGCTAGTTCATAAGATGAAAGTTGTTCTTCATTTGTATATTCTATTTTAACACTATTTCTAGTCAATGTCGGACTTGGATTTTTTCCAATACACCACCTCATGCCCAACACTTTTGGACTTAGTGTGTGGATAATATGGTAGATGACCTATTTTTTAATGGATAAGATAGACCTTGATACTATCTTAGAGATTTGGGTTATAGACCCAACTCAATCCCATAAAACCGACTTTATCACTTATATTCATTGTTTTGGTTTTATCACTAGTTGATGTGGGATCTCCAACACACACCCTTCACACTAAGGACTAAACATTTTGACTGTGAAATTTGCTAGATTAGACATCTGCGGGTGATTTGATGGTGACTTAATAGCATGTGACATGATAGACTCAACAATAGTTGTTAGGATAAACTCTAATATCATCTTAGAATGAGTTTGAGGTCTAACTCAACTCTAAAAGTTAGTTTACAGGATGAAAGTTACTCTCCACTTACATATTCTATCTTGGCACAATTTTTGGCCGATGTGGGACTTGGGTTTTTTTCTATAGTCAATCACATAAAAAGTTGTATATCTTAACATTTAACAATTAGTTTTAGAACATTAGTCATACACTGCATGGACTAGTAGAACCCAAATCAGTTTCTAATTATGCTAAAATTTTATGAGCATGATGACATGATCTATCTAGTCTCAGCTTCTCATCCATAGAGCTGTTAAATCCTTTCTAACCTTTTAATCCAAACAAAGATTTCATGGAAATTTATTCTGCAAAGAGTTATATAATGGTGCAGCTTTTGTTTCACTTCCTCCTGCTGTTGATAGACCTATGATAGGTATCAAGTAGTTAGAAATGAGGATGGGAAGTATCTATTATTTATGTATTCAGGTCTGGGATTAAGGACCATATCCTGAGATATAATATTGCTTACAGTATAAACAAGGATTACAAAATAAGAGAAACTCTCCTTAGGCACTTTGAGAGGCCTGATCTCTACCAAATTCAACTAATTTCCTGCCTCCTCCCACCTCTCTCCACTTATACCACTATTCTGTTATCATGCTTTTCCCACTCATCCTCATTTCCACACACTACTGATAAACAACTAGTTGCTCCTTTCTCCCTTCTGGCTATGATTAGGCGCATCACACCTTCTGGCCCTTCTCACGTACACTAGAAATAATGGGCTTCTTCATGCCTGTATCATCCTAATCTGCATGAGTGTGCATAACTACATTTGTTTTTGTCAGTTCTTGGAAAAGAAAACAAGTTCGTATGTGCATGGTATTGTGTGATACTAGAGTTCTTTTAAATACATTAGTACTACAACATTGAGAATTTGAGTGGCTAACAGATATGATTTTGCTATCTTCTGTTTTTTTTTTTTTCTTATACAATAATGATTTATTTGGAGAAAAAAGAAATAGAATGTTAGGATTCTAGTGAGAATGTGTCAAATATTGCACTAATGAGAATAAAAAATGAAGGATAACCTAAGGAAAAATAAAAAAGAAATAGTATCGAAATCCATTTTTATTGACAAATTAGAATTGCCTTCCAGGATCTATAATTGTCTCAAAAGATCCAATATTCATACATTACTATTTAAAACTTTTGAATAACAGTCAAGAAGACCTTCATAAAATTGAACATTTTTGTATGGAAGATGTAAAATTATATTGGACATTTTAGAAATAGAAAAAAATTCTTTTGAGACAATATTGTATTTCAGATAAATTTTATTGTATTTCACTCAGTTAAAAAGCTTTGATACAGACAGTATTTATACTGTGAATCTTAACTAACTGGCTTGCTGAGCAAGCTATACAACTGAACCCCTAACTCACTAGCTTGCAATGCAAATTTTACAAAACAGTAACTAATACTAACTGTACTCATATGTAATTTAAATCTTTAGAACAAATCCATATGTGAGAACTATTTTGCTTTGTAATTATTCATTTTCTTGATGGTTAGCTTGCTTTGCCTACCCTTCAAATTTTATTGATTGGCCAATCTGATCTAGAACTAGATTGGATAGACTTCTCCAATAAGTCAACATTAACTTATGCTTATAAACCCTTTTGGATGCTCCCTTATCTAACTTTTCTATAAATTGAGGTGCATAAGTTGATTTTAACTTAAGACAAAAGTTTGATTCATTTTTCCTTCTTGTTTCTTTTTATTTTCATCTCCCATAAGTGTTTGTTTAGAAGTTCGACCCAATTTAGATAAAATTCTTGGTAAGCACTTAGTGTGCTTTTGTTTAAACAACTTAATTAAGCGAAATTGAATAAGTGCTTATCCTGTAAGGACTCGTGTATAAGTTGTTTCTATAATGGAGGAGGAAAAAGAAATATAATTAAACTATTTTCATATAAGTTGTAAGCTCTTTTTAGAAGCTATTATGTAGAGCTGATTCTAAAAACAACTTATGGACATATCATAAGCTATTTTTGTAAGCTCTCTCAAACACTTATGTCCTGTTTGGATAAGGTTTTCCATAAAGCACTTGTAGCAGAAGAAAACAAGAAGGAAAAATGACCTGAACTTCTCGCATAAAGTAAAATTAACCTGTCCACTTAAGTTTCACAGAAGCTTTCTCATCTAACTTCTCCAAAAGTTGAAGTGCATATTTTATTAGAGAAGCTAATTTTATTTTATTTTAGCTCCTATAAAGGGGTTTTTGGTAGGATGATTCTTTTAGGTTTTCCAAAAATCTTAAGTTGGGAATGTTGTAGTCCTATGTTTGCTATCAATATTTTGAAAGTCATTTCCAGGAATCTAACATTCCTAGGAATTGTTTTTTTTAATTAAGTTTCCCACTAAAACTTTCTCATGAAAAGGGGGTGGGAATTCAAGATTTCCATGAAAGGGGAAAAGTTTTTCTATAATTATGTCTCTTATTTCTAGGAATATCTTAGATATACCAAACATATTTATAACATTGTTAGAAAACATGATTCCTAGGAAATATGATTCCCAAGGATGAAAAAGATTCTGTATACCAAACGCCCCTAGTACTTTTGGAGAAGTTTATCCAAGTAGGACCTTACATAAGTGCTTATGTCAAAAGATAAGTACAAATAACCTTTATAAAATGCACCCTTATAGGAGAAGAAACTAAAGAGGTAAAATAAATCAAACTTCTCTCATAAGTTAAAATCAGCATATGCACCTTATCTATTTTAGAAGCTCCTCGTCTAACATTCCTAAAAACTTTGGTGAATAACTTGATTCCAGTTATTAAGAAGTTTGATTTAGTTTACTTTCCTATTTCTTCTCCTATAAGTGTTTCTAGAGAAGTTTATCCAAATTAAGCCTTCTCCAAACTGGTTCCTAGTCTTCTTGACTTACACCATTTTGATAATAGTTCTACAACCTTTACAGCTTGCTTATAGGAGTCAGCTAGATGCAAGTGTGATCTGTCATGTGCGGTAAACCTATCTGTTTATCTAAGTAGTTGGCAGCATGATATTATAACTGGTGGTTACAGCTGGTTTACTTTCCTGTTGCAGTTTGTTTGAGTTAAAAACCATTTTGGAGCCTGCACCTAAGAGCTATAAGGTCTTAGAGTTAGGAGTGTCGATCCTTAACATTATCAGAGCCTTGTTGAGCAGGTTGTTAAGAGTTTGGTTCTTGTTGTTCTCATATCTTCGTAAATGTAGCCATGAGGTATGATGGACTTGTGTGCTTTATCCACCTATGGGTCAAAGGGCTTTTGTAGGAGGATATTAGAGATAATAATCCTTCTGATGTATGCACCCAATACCTTAAGCCATTAGGACTTACAGAGAGTTGGTTTTCAGAGTTTGTATTAGCTTTCAAAATGAATTTACAACAGTCCAGGTATTTTTTTTTTATAAATCTGGCCTTTGCCCTAGGAAGTGGATTTTGAATCAAATCTGATAGCTTATACATAATGCTGCACTGGAGTCTTATAGTGTTAATATGTAAAACTTCATGTAGGTAGCTCCTAAAAATAATCTCTACAATGTCTTACCCAGCAGCTTGTTTTTTGGATTATTTTTTTCCAGCAATTCAGTATCACAGTTATTATGTCCAATAGGTTCTTGTGGGTCTCGAGTTGGTTTTGTTTTGTAATTTGTAAATTAGCCTGATGGCTGTTGTTCTCCAGGGTACCCAATTATATGATCCAAAAGCTGGTGGGTGGCGAGACCTGGGTATGCTTGATGTTATGCAGGTAAGGCATGGAATTTCCTGTATAAAGGACATATAAACTGTTTAGGGTGTGTTTACTTTGAAAAAAAATTGTGTTTTCACTTTTAGTTACAAAGGTGCTACCTTATTTTTATTTTGTTTCCTATTTTTGAAAGTTTGTATAGGAAACTAATAGAAATTTGTTAGAACCTTATAGAAACAGTGAAAACAAATATTATTGTTTTCGTTGTTTCCTATGCAAACTTTTGAAAATAGGAAACAAACTGAAAATAAGATAATATTTTTCTAGTTTGTAGTTAGAAGTGAAAACAAAAAATGAAAACTGGAAACATTTTCTTATAGCAAACAGCCCCTTATTTTTTCTACATTAGCTAAGAGGCTTTTCTATTACATTTTGATGTTAGATATTTGGGCGAGCAGGGAGACCTCAATTTGACAAAAGTGGTGAAGGTATCATAATTACATCTCATGACAAACTAGCATATTATCTACGACTGCTGACAAGCCAACTCCCTATAGAAAGCCAGGTAATGATAAGGAAAATGAGGAGGCAGTCATGTTCATGTTTGTTCTTTTAATCATTACCTGCATATAGTATCATGCATAAGATTTTCTTTATGTATTTGGCATTGTGTTCACTGACTTCTTTCACTAATTGCAGTTTATTAGCTCCTTGAAAGATAATTTAAATGCAGAGGTGGCATTGGGTACTGTAACTAATGTTAAGGAAGCCTGTGCATGGCTTGGCTATACATATCTTTTCATAAGGATGAGGATGAATCCTTTAGCTTATGGTATTGGGTGGGATGAGGTACCTAACTGCAAACTTTAACTTTGTTGAACTGTTTGTATCAATATGTAAGTTTTTAGCTTGTTTATGTTTGATGTATGTTTGCCCTTAACTAATCTCCAATGTAAAAGGTGTATGTTGGGGTAGGGGTGAGTGCAGTGGATTGGAACCTAACTGTGTTATCAACAACTGTCTAATGGACAACTAACTGAATTTGAACTGTTAGATAGAAATAGGAGGGTGTTTCATTTGAGAAAGGGAGTTTTTTGTGTGGAAAGAAAGAAGAGGAGGGGGAGAGCCACAGGGCTCTTGAACATCCTAGAAGCTGTGCTGGAGTAGTGGACTTATTCTGTTATTCCTCTATAGTTCCTTTGTGCAGTATAGTCATGATCCTGTATCAGATTGATTCAGATTCAGGGAGAGGAGAGCTTCCATAAAAAATATTAACTTTTCCATCTTCAATCGGATCCAGTTTCTATTAATATCTTGTAACCATTAAAATGTAGATGACAAGTCTAGTTCTAACCTTAAATGTGGAAGTATTGATACGAAGAGAAGGATCATCTTAAGATGATATGCTATTGTTTTCTTTAAGAAACTGGTGTCATTCAAACATAAATACATATTTCTTATTCATATTTGGGGACAAGACGTAGTAGTTTGCCGGAATTTCAAATGTGTTGTGAGTTGTGCTCTCTGCTTCTTTCAATTTTCAATTGCATCTTGTAACAATCTTTTCACTATACCAATTAAATCTCGAAAATAAATTTTTGTAGATTTATTTTATAAATTATAAAAACTTAATATTCAAATTAAGTGCATAATTAATCAGAATTATATACCAAATAAAACCTACATACTAAAAATTTCATATAAGCAAATAACATTTATGCTTTTACAAAATAAAGAGGTCTTCAAAATCTTCACTTCTTGTAACTTTGGTCTGGAAAAAGGTCCATAACTTTTCCTAAGTTCAAACACCTCAATCAGTAGGATTTTGTTCATGTCGCTCGGTTAGAAATTGCCTCTGATATTGAGAAATCTATATGCTTGCTCCCATTGTCAGCATTTGAAAAGAGGGGGGTTTTGTAGGAGTGAGCTACCATTCACAACAACCACATACATAAGGTAAACTAGTAGAATTATTGTTGTGCACTCTTCCTCACTTTATCGTGTCTACTGATACTTCACTAATTGTATTTAGGGTTCCTCACTACCTCCAAAATCACATCCTCTGGGAGGACTTACACGACACGCGTCATTTATCAATATATGCAATTTGGGTGATGATCGGAAGTACATATCTTGTCTGGTACTCGGATCAGGATATTCTCAACCACATTATGGTAATGCTCCGCTCTGTCGAGACACTAAAGCAGTTCAGTGATCATCTCTAACCTTAGAGTCTGTCACAAACTTGACACCTCATCTACTCCTAATGACTCATCGAGAGCCTGCGAACATTCTTTAGGTACCTGTTGTAGTCAATCCATGCAATTCCTCCGTTCTTAAATTCTCACTCGTAATACGTTGTATTTAAGAGTCAAAACCTCCATTTCTTTGACAACCTAGTCTCTATAAATTCAGGTACGGTTACAAATGCACGTCTTTAGATGTGAATTTTCCTTTATAATTTCAACACTTTAAGTCCTCTTATCATCCTCTACACAACTTTTCGTATTTATTAATGACAATTACTTTGACAAAAGGTGCATTACATGGAAGACCAAATCTTCATAGCGACTAGTTGTCGTTCTCAGCCTTCTACTCTTATTTATTTATAAGAATTACGACTTTCTAGGGATAACATACCTTATCTTTTTAATAAAATGTCCATCAATGGACAGTTCCTCTATTCTAATAATAAAGGTAAAGATATTGAAAATTTAGAAATTCTCAATCCACAATATAACATTAATAATCAATATAATAAAAAAGAATGATAACTAACAAAGATATGAGTATTAAAGTAATAATTAATTTCTTGAAATTTTCTTATTACACTGATAAGGACTTTTATCACTATTTCTTAAATTATCTATTTATTAACTTTATTTAGTTACACACTAATTAATTAATATATATCATATTATTAGTTTTATAAAATTTTAACCAAATTATTATTATTACTTCATTCCTAAAATCACCTTCTAAATTTATTAAACTGGTCATAACTTATTTTATGCTTCAATTATTTATTATTTTCCTTAATTAGTTATATATTTATTTATTTAAATCTTTTATTTTATTTTCTCTTATTATATAATAATTAACTAGTAATATCTCGGTTTTAATTTACTATAAATATTTCTTTAAAGAAATCTCATTATTTTATAGATACAATTTTAAACTTAGCCAAATAAAAAAATAATTATTTTGGATTCAGCAAATATATATTTAGAAAACGTGTAGATTTCCATGTTAGTTTATCCTCTCCGTCATTACCTTCGCCACCGCGTGTTCTTTCTCCGTCATTGCTTTCGTCACTGCGCGTATCCTCTTTGCTACTACGCTGGTGATTCTGTCTGTGGATCTCGTAGTACCGCCATCAGTCAAAAAGTGTCTCCTATTCATATAACACAGATTGCCTCAAACCCCCAAAGGTCTCGATCTGGTCGTCGATTTCCAAATTTGACACAACTTGTGTCATCTGAATCTGGTGGTAGTCTTTTGATTGCTTTCAACTATTTGACAATTATCGCATCTGAATGTTTAACGAAGAATTCCATTAATAGGGGCTTTTAGTCATTGCCGTAGAGTTTATGGAGAACGTAATCGAAAGGGGTCTTGACCCGTTAGGTTTCGGTTCGAGTTGATCAGAACCAGTTTTACTCCGCGAGGTCTTGCGAGATAAACAAACAATATTTTTAATTTACACACACAAATAAACAAGAATATATGAACAAAAAAAATTAATTCTATAACTCGACCAAAAAGAAATATTTAAAAAAATCGATTCCTTGAGAATTCAAGGGAAAAACAAGAACGTAGATATACACTAGATAAGAAATTATCTAATTGCAAGGCGTAATATACTAATATCATATTATGAGTAAGTGTAAGGAATTAAATCAACAAAAATAAAATTATCACACCTAGAAAAAGTAATTATGAAAAAGAATGGGAGTCCTCCTACCTTGCAGATGTTTATCAAATAAGTTCAGAGAGATTGAATTGGGGGTGATACTCTTTCCTTCTTTCTTTTCAAGATTTGCAAAAAGAACGTACAATAGAAAGGATAAAATATAGTTTATAGTTATAGAAACTGATGGTTAAGCCAAGAGTCAAAAGTTATCTGAAAGACAAATCAAAAGGTTTGACAATCCTCTAAAAAGGTTTGGCAACTTTCTGAAAAGATTTGACAACCTTTTGAAAAGATTTGACAACCTTCTGAAAAAGTTTGTGACTCTTTATCCCTTATTATTATTAATAACATTATTATTTTATTATTATTATTTATTTTTAAAATAGGATGTTACACATCTAGCCTGCCTTTACTGAAACAAGCTATGCACAGAAAACCTACTGATTGAAAAAATAAGAACAACAACAATATAGACTTATCCCACTAGGTGAGGCTGGCTACATAGATCACACAATGCCATTGAGCTTGTTTGAAGACCAAATACTCAGGGATATTAATCACCATGATATCTTTCTTAGCAATTTCTGCCAATGTTCTTTTTGGTTTCTCTCTCCACCTTTTCATAGGGCTAAAAACCATGCAATCTACTACTCTCCTCACTGGTGCTTCCAATGACCATATTTGCACTGATATTAAAAACAATAAAACATACAAAAAATAAATAATTTGTATTTCATTTTTCTGGTATGTTCAAACTCTGTAGTGTTGTCTTTTAGCATATTCTACAAAAGCATGGGAAAAACTTATAGATACCATTAATTTAAAACTGAAACTTGATAATTTGCTTGCAATTCACAGATTTTTGATAATGAATTCCTCTCACTTGTCATTTTAATTTTTTTTTTCAGTGATTGCCTATATGAATTTAAAGGTTTTCTATTGATAAATTTTTTATTTACCATATAGAGTAACACAGGTGATTTCTTAATCTTCTATGCTTTAGGTGATGGCAGATCCTGCTTTGAGTTCTAAGCAAAGATCTCTTGTAATTGATGCTGCACGTGCACTTGATAAAGCAAAAATGATGCGCTTTGATGAGAAAAGTGGAAATTTTTATTGTACTGAGCTTGGTCGCATTGCAAGCCATTTTTACATTCAATATTCCAGTGTTGAAACATACAATGAAATGCTGAGACGTCACATGAATGACAGTGAGGTAATTTGATTGTAATCTATTGCAAACACAGTTTTATTTAATGTTGAAGATTTATCTTCATTATTATTATATATAATTTATAGGATTTTCCTTGCCGTTAAATTTGATATGGGACATTTGAAGTGTTTTGTCCATGACTATCAAAGGAGATGCTATCTCCGTTCATTATGCAGAGAAATTGTGGAGCATTGTTTCATTCTTTTAGTCCCCCCGCCCTATCTTTTAATGCATTTGATGATGATAGCTTATACCAGAGCTTGCTTGTTGTACTTTAATTATTTATTTTGTCTCTTATAATTTTTCCCTACATCAAAGCTGCTCTCTTACAATAAAAGTGATTATTTATTGCTCGTTTTATATATTTTTTTTTCCTGTAAGATTGTAAAAGCAGCGCATCTTGGTGGTTAGTTATCTAATGTATCTTTGTTCCATTCTTTGTCAAAAGCCTATGAAACACATGTATCCTGTTTGAATGACGTTCTTGTATTATTATCAGGATTTGTCTTTTATTTTCCTCTCACCTTTTCTGTCACTCTAGGTGATTAACATGATTGCACATTCATCTGAATTTGAGAATATTGCTATTCGAGAAGAAGAACAGAATGAGTTAGAGATGTTGGCACGCAGATCATGTCCATTAGAAATTAAGGGTGGTCCTTCCAATAAACATGGAAAGATTTCCATTTTGATTCAGGTTTTATTCTTAAGTTGTTGACTTTGTTTGCTGGTTAGGATACCTGAGTAGTTGAATGAATAACATATGGCTTGTTATTTGCAGTTGTACATATCTCGAGGTTCTATAGATTCTTTTTCTTTGGTGTCTGATGCTGCATATATAAGCGCAAGCTTGGCTCGAATAACACGGGCTTTATTTGAGATTTGCTTACGAAGAGGCTGGTGTGAGATGTCTCTGTTTATGTTGGAATATTGCAAAGCTGTGGATCGCCAAGTCTGGCCACATCAACATCCTCTTAGACAATTTGACAAGGACCTTTCTGCAGAAGTTTGATCTTAACTATTGTTTTCACTGTATTCCCTAGCTATATTTCATACTGGTGTGTGACAGTCTTTTTTGGTTCATAGATATTGCGGAAGCTTGAAGAACGTGAGGCTGACCTAGATCGCTTGTTTGAGATGGAGGAAAAAGACATTGGGGCATTAATTCGTTATGCACCCGGAGGAAGGGTATGTACCATTTAGTAGGATGGTGTTCAAAGATTTCCTTCAGAGGTTGGTTCAGATGTTGAAAAAATGTTGATTATTATTTTCTTATAACTTCCCTTTTTTAGTTGGTCAAGCAATACCTAGGGTTTTTTCCATCACTTCAACTATCAGCAACTGTGAGTCCAATTACCAGAACTGTGTTGAAGGTATTCCACAGTGTGGATTTTTTTTTCCAGCCTGCTGAGTTCACATTTTTCATTGATTTCAACACATCAAATAACCTTGATATCCAATTCTACTCAATTATTCGTTTTCAGGTTGATTTGGTCATTACACCTGTCTTCATTTGGAAAGATCGTTTTCATGGTACTGCTCAACGTTGGTGGATTTTGGTAGAGGTGAATAAATTTTCATGTGATGACTGTTCAGTTTATAAATTCCTTGGATTTTGTTAAAAAATCTGAACTCTTGTTATAAAAGGAGAAATTTATCAAGATGAAGAGAAAGAATTTCAAAGAGAAAGGAGGATGAGGAATCCTCCTAAACAAAGGAATGAAACAGAAATAACTAGGAAGAAAGGGATAACCAGAGAAACAAATCTTCCCAGTTGCTCAATATAACTTATTGGGAAACCCACTTTAAAGCAAATAGATGCTGAACACCTGATCTTATACCAAATCAAGGGATGTACCAAAGAAACCTCCTTTAAAAATACCAGAGTTATGCTTCAAGCCAAAGGAACAGCTTGTAGCAACCATAGCATATTTATACAAAAATTTGCCTTCTATACTTCTGCCAAAACCTTGAAAACCAATCATCAATAACTGCTTCTGAGACTTGGGACACACCCAACATTCACTGAAAATGCCAAATAAGTAATGCCATAAAGAGACTGCAGTACAACAATGTAAGAGCAGGTCAGAAACATATTTCGACCAAGCACCACACATATCAAGAGAAAGAGCTTTATGTTGTCTATGCACCTGCTGCAAGTAATTAGTATTAGTTTTATTAAATACTGCAATCTGAAGACAAGATTGGACCAAAAGGGAGCTTTGAATTTCTGTAAGAGGCTATTAAGATAAAAAATTTATTCTTCAATAGATGAGTGTGGATTAAAAAAAAGACTTACAAAAAAATTGCCCCAGAAGGTTCATGGGACCAAATCCTTTTATCTTGGTAATAAGACAGATGAATGGAATCAAGGAGTGCTCAGCAGGGACTCCAATCCTGCAAAGTTATAATTATATAACCACTTGCTGGAAAATTTATCTTGATTAGTAATGTTAGACTATACTGTGTGTGCATGCAGTCTGTTGCTTGTGTTCTATTACAAGTATTTCTGCACATGCTATGATTGCGTTAATTAGCTGTTAGAGTTGGTTAGAGTCTGTTATAGACAGTTGAAAGTCAGTTACAATTCTGTTAGATCTAAACTAATGGAATCTGTGTGTAAATATTTGAACCTCTCAGAGGTCTCATAGTCACACTTTTCAGATGTCAAATTCCCAATCAATTTTCTGATCTCTATCAAATATTTTCTCACTTTTTGGTTTATCGTTTTCCATTAAGCTAAAGGGCATAAATGAGACTCATTTGTTCTTTAGAAGGGACTCTGCTTCTCATGAGATGATGTGAATTCTGCTGCCTATTGTGTTTAACCTTTTTTTTTATCAGGATTCCACAGATTCCTCGTGTCAATTTTTCTAAAAGAATATAAAATAAGGAATTAATAAAGATAAAAAGAAGAAAATTAATAGGAATTGGAGGGTAAGGGTTTTCCATAATGGAAAATAGAAAAAAATAAAAGAAAAAAGAGAAGACATCAATGGAGCAATTTGGCCTTATCCATCAGCTTATTGGTTTGGGAAGCTCCCTTAAATGACCTAGTGCTCTATGCCATATGGAAGCTAATAGCCTATTTTTATCTTGAATTTCCTTTTAGACAAAGTTAGACATTGCTAAGATGTTCATGCCATGCCCAAACGTTGTTCCATTTTATCCAGCCTAAGTGTTTGTATTATGATTTGCTTGGATTGGTTTTACTGAAATTTTTGTTTTGATAGAATGCAAATGGCATTGATTGATCTTTGTAGCTGGCCTTGCCTCATGGGATAAATATTGGTTGTTCTTGTTATAAGTTTTTATATTTTGGCTGCATTATGCAATGTGTTAAGGCTATTTAGTAGTCAGGATCATTTGTTTTAAGAACTTTAGGAGTTGTTTATGTGTCTGAATTGTCTCCATTTGCTGTTTGACTTCACCTAAATTGTTAGCTTAAGTATATTGATGCAAGAACGGGGAAGCTTGTCATGTAGGCTTTTCCTTAAGACATCATCTTACACAACAAAATTTTAAACTAGTTATGGCTTGATGTTTGTTAACTCCAAATGGATGCATGATCAACTATTTCAAGCAGGATTCTGAGAATGATCACATCTACCACTCGGAACTCTTTACACTGACAAAGCGGATGGCTAGGGGTGAACCTTACAAGCTCTCCTTCACTGTACCTATATTTGAACCACATCCACCACAATATTACATTCATGCCATTTCTGATTCCTGGCTTCACGCAGAGGCATTCTACACCATTACTTTTCACAATTTACCATTGCCAGAGGTATTACACATATCCATTTCTTTCTTTTTTATTTCTAGAGATACTGTATGGCAACTGCTCCTGGCCAATCTGTTTCTCACTTAAAAAATATCTTTTTCAGGCTCGTACTGCTCACACTGAACTCCTGGATTTAAAACCTCTTCCTGTGTCTTCCCTTGGCAACAGTACTTATGAAGCATTATATAAATTCTCACATTTTAATCCTATACAAACACAGGTTTGGTTCATATGCCTTACTGCAAAGTTTGTTAGGTTATCCACTGTGGGTTTAAATACATAACTAACATATGAAGACTGTTCTGTTATGTCTTTACTGGACTTGGGCAGACTTTCCATGTATTGTATCACACGGACAATAATGTTCTGTTAGGAGCTCCAACTGGAAGTGGAAAAACTATATCTGCTGAGCTTGCTATGCTTCGTCTTTTCAATACTCAGCCTGATATGAAGGTTTGTACTTAAGTTTGTTAATGAAGTTAGACAAAGGGCATGGACTTAAGATGCTTGCTCTTTTCAGACTAGGAACTTAAGGTGCTTACTTATGTTGATGTACTGTCTTGAGACCAAGTGAAAGAATAAAATGCATTATAAATTACATTTATTAATTCCTGTGGATAAACGGTGAACTTTATTTATACAATGTATAATTTTTTCACTATTGATTATTTCATGATGAAATAAACTGTTACCTATATTGCCTATCTTATGAACTGTATCCACTGTGCTGTATGAACCTGCAGGTTATTTATATAGCTCCTTTGAAAGCTATTGTTAGGGAAAGAATGAGTGATTGGCAAAAGCGCCTTGTCTCTCAGCTAGGGAAAAAGATGGTACTAAATTTTGTTTTAATGAGAATAAGATGCATAAACTATATATCGTATTGGTGGTAATGATATTATGCTTTTTGTCAGGTTGAAATGACTGGAGACTACACTCCTGATTTGATGGCTCTCTTGTCAGCCAATATCATCATATCTACTCCTGAAAAGTGGGATGGAATAAGTCGTAATTGGCATACACGTAGCTATGTCACGAAGGTGAATCCATAAGTCCATCCATAGTGTTTGTGGGTGTGTCTAATTTTATTTATAGGAACTTTATCAATATTAATGCCATCTATTTCATATTTTAATTTTGATGGAACTGGTCAATAGGTTGGACTTATGATATTGGATGAGATTCACTTATTGGGAGCTGATCGTGGGCCTATCCTTGAGGTATGTGCTTACAAACAGTAGTTATGTACTACTGACTACCTTATTTATTTATCTTTTTTCTGGATAGCACATTGGATACTGTGAATCCTGTACTAAAATTAGAGACTGGTGATTACCAGCAGTCTTTTTTTTTTGGGTGATTTCTTATAAGGAATTGTTTCTATCTTGAGTTTTAATTTTATTTGATTTGTCAATCTTCCAAACACAGTACACTGGCGTTAAAACTATTCATAAGCTTTAACCGAAAAACTTGAGCTTTTGGGAGAAATGGTTTTTGACGTAGTATCAGAACCTTTATCACCAAGTGGTCAAGAGTTTGATCCTTGCCATCCCCTTTTTTATCCTAAATTAAAAGAAATGGATTTTAGCTTGAGGTAGGATGGACCTGTACATTGTCCACCTGCAAGTCTAAAAAGCTCTTGTTTAAAAGGGTGTGCTATACATAGAACTATTCACCTAAACAACTTAAGCTTTTGGGAGAGTTGATTCTTGTTAACAGGAAATATACAACTACAAGATACCTTCTGGGGACTGAACAGAGAAATAGGAAAGGAAAAAACCATAAATCTTAGGATGCTAATATTATTAGCCCAACCTTAACATTTTAGCCTGTGTGATAGAATCAGAGTTTACAGAAGAGTTAGAAAATGATGGAAAGCTAAGGAAAGACAGAAAGAGATATTAGAATAAGAGAAGCTACACTTGTTACTATCAGAATGAAAAAATATCTCTGTTAAAGCCTAACTATTCTAGAATCCATCTACAGGAAGTAAGCGACTGCTCTGTCAACAGCCAGTAACAGAACCTAACAGAGGCTTCATTAGCTACACATGCATAATGCAGGACAAACTAACTACTCTAATACCATGGAAATTTATATCACTAGGATATACTACCTTTAAGTTTTTGCTTTTGAAGGTAGGCAATATTTTTCATGTCAACATTTGGGAGGGCCATTGGGTATGAAATTCTGTTATTTGTCTGGCTGTCCTACTGAATTCTTTTATCCATATATTTTAGTGTTCAAGTCCACACTTCATACTTGAGATTTCCACTTTTTCTTCTCTTAATTTAAACAATAGCAAATCCTTTAAATTGTAGTCTCTATTGGATTTCCCTAATGTCGTTCATTCAATTGCTTTGATCTTTTGATCTTCATATAGGGTTTTTTAAATGTAAATTTATTTTCAATTCCAAATTCATTTTTTAAATCAAGTTCCATTCCACTTTGAAAAACCTATTTGGTAGTGTAAAACATCATCCTAGGTTAAGTCTTTATTTGGACAACAGTTCTTCGTGCATATAGATTGACAAACTTTGCTTATTTGATGCTGTCTTTTTTGTGTGCTTTATGGTTTGTGTTTTTTTATTTCTTTTAGGAGGATATCTCCTGTACCCATTTTTTCTCTAATAATATTTCTTAACTGAAAGCTACGCTTTACTAGTATTAACTTTCTGTGCATATTATAACTGTGTTTCGTGCTATATAGATACTCTAAGTAATGAATTGAGGAAAATTCTGTTTCTAGGTTATTGTTTCTAGGATGAGATACATATCATCCCAAACAGAGCGTGCTGTACGGTTTGTAGGCCTTTCTACAGCTCTGGCTAATGCTGGGTAAGTTTACTTTCCGTCCACCCTTCTGTAAATATAAGTTCAATTTTTTAAAATAATTTCCATTTTCCATATTCTTAATTGGGTTAAATAACACTTGGGTTCCTATAAAATATATATATATATAATTTTAGTTCTTTAAAGTTGATTTTTGGTTTTAGTCTCTGTAAAATTTTATACAAGAAAAGATAGAATATGGAATGAAGTTATAAGGGCAAAGATTGGTGTAGCACCCATTGAGAAAAAGATGACAAAAAATTGGTTAAGGTGGTTTGGACACATACAAAGAAGGCCACAGGAGGGGACAAAAAATTGGTTAAGGTGGTTTGGACATATACAAAGAAGGCCACAGGAGGGGTCAGTTAGAAGTGTAGATTGCATGATTTTTAGTCTGGGAAAAAGGAGAAAAGGGATACCAAAAAGGATATTGAGGATATTATCAAGGGAGATTTCAAACTCGATAGTATTTTTGAAACTTTGGTTTTTAACTGTGCTGAATGACATTGTGTGATTCATGTAGCCAACTTCACCTAGCGGGATAAGGCTCTATTGTTGTTGTAGTCGTTGTAAATTTTTCTGTGGTTTTAATCCCTGCTGTTGAGTAGTAACATTAACTAATGATGTTGACAGTTCATTGACTTGTTACGTCATCAAGAAAAATTGACAAGATAGTCAAGTGTAATTTTTTTAGTAAATTATGTTTTTAAATCCTCATTTGTTCAAGACATTTGACAATGTCAAACTAGTTGATGAGGGATTTAAAAATCCAATTTATAAAAAAAAAAGTTACAAGCGGCTGCCATGTCAAAATCCTTGATGATATATGTTACGTTATCAGTTAATTTTGTTACTTGATAATAGAAATTAAAATAAAATAAAAAATTACAGGACTATAATCAAAACAAAAATCTTTACAAGATTGAAATAAAAAAATTACCTCTTTTATAGGGACCAAAGTGTTATTTAAGCTTTTTTAATTTCTTTTGCACTCCACTAATTTTTGTCTATCATCTTGTGGTGCCACTCTCTCTCTCCACCCTCTTTTAAGTTACTTTTTATATGCGCACATCAATTTTATATGTGAATGTAGGGAGAGAGAGAGCAAAAGAAAGGAGTTTGTTCAATTCACTTATATTTCCTTGTTTTACCCTTTATATGTAGTGATCTAGCTGATTGGTTAGGCGTTGAGGAAATTGGACTCTTCAATTTCAAGCCAAGTGTGAGGCCTGTACCCCTGGAAGTTCATATTCAGGTAAGTGGATTTGGTGTTTCACATGCCTGAACATGTCCATTTCTTTGTCTATTTGTTATTTCACTTTATAATAAGGGTGTGATTGGCAGAATTAAGAATGGTGGTAATAAAGGAATGAAAATTTGATACGCATATAGATGTTTCCACATACAACAATTCTGCACCTGTTTACTCCTATCAAGCAAACCCCAAGCATTACAAAATACTCAATAAAAAATTTACAAACATGTTAACATCACTTGGTTTTCTTGCAGGGTTATCCTGGAAAGTATTACTGCCCAAGGATGAACAGCATGAATAAGCCAGCATATGCTGCAATATGCACACATTCACCTACGAAACCAGTTCTTATATTTGTGTCATCACGACGCCAGACAAGACTTACTGCACTTGACCTAATTCAGGTTAGGTTCAATATTTTATTTGGGAAATCTAGGAAGCACAGACACCTTTGATGAAGGCCGTGTCAAAGTGTTGGACACGTTTTTGCTGTGTCCACGTTTTTTATATTTTATTTTTGGGTTTGGACACTCCGTGGACATGCTAGGGACGCGTCATAGACATGTCGGGGACATGCTGCTTCGAACACAACCCAAACAGCTGGACCTGCAGCTGATACTTCTTTGTATTTTTTTATTATTATTATAAAAACTTTAAAAATCAACATAAAGGATTATTTTATAAAAATTCCTTGTAAAAAAATCAATCTTATTTTGATAACCTCTCTCATGAAACATTCTGCCTTCTCTTCTATTCATGTTTGCAATTTGCCCCTTTTGCACGACACCGTCTTTTCATGTTTTCATGTACGCCGGTGTTACTTGATCTCATGTCGGTGTCACTAGTTATTTCTATTATATTTTTTTAATGATCTTTTTGTGCATTTTCGATTTGCTAACATGTTCTGGTTTTGTGTTTCTTTTTTTGTCTCTATTATTTCCATTATAAGAATAATACGTAAATTGTATAGACGTATGTATATAAAAGAGATACATAAATGTAAGCTTCTTCTGAATAATCAATATTCCTTATTTAATTACTTGAAAACGTGAAAATTTTGTTACATTAGGAAAAGGATAATTAGAATATGACTTTGCTGATATAAATATGCTAATCTTAATTATCAATCTAAATTTTTGTCATGTTAATCATATTATATATATATAAATATATATGCTGCATCCTCGTGTCCTATGTTTTAGATTTTAGTTGTGTCCCCATGCTGGTGTCCATGTCATGTCCTGTGGCTAAGTCCATGCTTCCTAGCGAGAAATAGTATTTATTCCGTTATGGTTTGCTGTTATTAATCTTTCTTTTTTGTGAATGAAGTTCGCTGCTTCAGATGAACAGTCAAGACAATTCCTTAATTTGCCAGAAGACACCTTGCAGATGGTTCTGTCTCAAGTCTCTGACCAAAACCTGAGGCATACTTTACAATTTGGCATTGGATTACATCATGCAGGCCTGAATGACAAAGACAGATCTCTGGTTGAGGAGCTCTTTGCAAACAACAAAATTCAGGCATACATTTGTTACCTAAAAAATTGAAATTGGCCCTTCTCTTTATCTTTAAGAAAAAAAAATTGAAAATTACACTTATTTTAGCATGCCCTTAACTGGTTAGTTGTATGATATCATGCAGATATTAGTTTGTACCAGCACATTAGCTTGGGGTGTAAATCTTCCAGCTCATCTAGTGATTATCAAGGTGATTTAGCAGTCATTTTGTAATTGTCTTTTCCAGTATCAGTCCTGTTTGGTTTTTGTTATTGAATTGTTAACTACTTATCATTCATGGGATGTTGTAGCTGCTGTCACTTTGCTTTGAAATAGAGTTATTATTGGATTTCACTGTGATAAGGTTTTCTTTACTAAAATGCTTTCCCTTGATTTCTTTTTTGGCATAGATTGAACTCAAAATTCCAAAGGCATTTCCAATTCAAAGGCTAATATAATTATAGAGTTAAAATATTAAAGAAGTTTTCATTTTTGATGTACAACTGCTGGGCAGCTCTGCTGCATTAATGTTAAAAATGGGCACTTAGTGCCCTTATCAGTTTTTAGTTTCCATTTCTCTCTTATACACCAATAACATGTTTCTATTATTATAACTCTGTTAATTTAAAAACCAAATTCCTTACATTTTACCTGTGTGGGCTGCTAGTGGAAGCATGTTACTTCTTTCAAGAATTGATTTTTTATTTATTCTTGGGTAAACATTGCGGTGAGTGGCGGGATACTGTTTTGCTCTTGGCTTGATGGGAGTTCTGATCCCAGATTGGGTTGCCATGGCATGGGTCCATGACTTCACCAAATCCTTGCATGCTAAATACAACCAAAAAATTATATTTTGATATTCTACAAAGTGAGCAGTGGGCCAGAATCACCAGTTAGGAGTACAATATTTTGTCCTTGTCTCCCTATTAAATACTAACAACTCTGGAAAAAAAGCTGTCTTAATTAGGTGGACAGGAAAATGGGACAAAAGATTTGAATCTCACTTGTTATCTTCAACATTTTATTTAAAAAATACTTTGCCTCTTTTGCAGGGGACAGAATATTATGATGGAAAAGCAAAGAGGTATGTTGATTTTCCAATCACTGATATTTTGCAAATGATGGGTCGTGCTGGACGGCCTCAATTTGATCAACATGGGAAAGCAGTGATTCTGGTTCATGAACCCAAGAAGAGTTTCTATAAAAAGGTCAAAATTGAGATTGATGATTATATTTATCTTTGCTGATTTACTGTGCTGATAATACTGTTTTCTCTTTTATGTTGCAGTTCTTGTATGAACCCTTCCCTGTTGAGAGTAGTTTGAGGGAGCAGTTGCATGATCACATTAATGCTGAAATTATTTCTGGAACCATTTGCCATAAACAAGATGCAGTGCATTATCTTACATGGACTTACTTATTTCGTAGACTGGTAAGTTGATGCATGACAGCCATGACAAATGAAGATTATAGTCAGTTACATTTTCCTGTTTGGGAATATATTGGAATGAAAATGAGAAGATTCAACCTGAAATCCATCAAAATCAGTCTTTCCAAATCTGGAGAGAAAGTTGAGAGAATTGAAATATACAATAAATTAATAATATAGTATTTTACACTACACATTTGTCCTTAAAATACCAGGACAACAAAACTTAGTTATTGGTTACTAATCAATATATAATTTAAAAAAAAAATTCTTTTCTTTTTCATTATTCCTCGTCTCTTTTCTCATTTCCCCTTTTTTTGTTTTGTTCCTTAATGCATAATCTAATTTTGCTATTAAAAATGAAAAATTACAAAAAAAACCTTAGTAAATATTTCTAATTTAGGAACTGTTAACTGAATAGATTATATAATGATGTTTGAAAAGTGATTCACGAGTGACCATTTATGGATTTAATTTATTGCTTGAAGGGTTAATTTTTAATTAACTATAAATGGTTTTTTTTTTACCAAGAATTTTTTTCTTCAAATTTCCAACAAAAGATGTCTCTAGGAATTTCAATAATGAGCAGGAATACTATTTGTATTTTTAGATTTGCCCATTGTTGTGCGAGTGTCCTACAAACATGCTTAATAGCTGTTTCTTGACAGATGGTTAATCCTGCTTACTATGGATTGGAGAATGCTGAATCCGAATTTCTAAATTCATATTTGTCTAGGTAATGACATGAATACCAAATATCTCTTAATCCCATGTTATGATAATGTTGTCACTGTTTTCAAGAGTGATATTTTGGCTGACAGTTTTCTTTTGGCAGCTTAGTACAGACCACATTTGAGGATTTGGAAGACAGTGGGTGCATAAAGATGGATGAAGACAAGGTGGAGCCCATGATGTTGGGTTCAATTGCATCTCAGTATTACCTCAGCTACATGACTGTATCAATGTTTGGTTCAAACATAGGTCCAGATACATCACTTGAAGTAGGACTTACAGTTTTACCTTTTCCTTTTTTATTTGCATCATTGTTTGAATTATTATTGCTTTTAATTGTTTTAAATCATTATGCTTTGATTTTTTTTGTCGTAGGTCTTTTTGCATATCTTATCTGCTGCTTCTGAATTTGATGAACTACCTGTGCGTCATAATGAGGTGACTTTTTTTATTGCTGTAAAAAGTACTTTTCAAGATAACAAGTACAGAAACATGCACAGGCTATATTTTTCTTGTCATCTAATTTTGTGCTGTTTTGAATGCAATACATTTTTTAATTCATTAAAATTCAGGTTGGAACTTCAGGATTTGGTACATGTAAAGTGCAGAGTAAACCTTAAAGTGTAAACTGTATTGTTGATAACCATAAGAAAAAATTAATGGTTTAATTTTTATAAATTACAAGCTGGATATTTGGATCCTTTGAAGTGTAGGCCATGGGGTGTACTTTCAAGAGTAGAGTGGAGTTGATAACCATTAATCACAATATTTAACAGTTCAAATTTTTATAAATATGAGAAGAGGGATAGCAAACCATGGATGTGTAAAATTCTAATCCATTGATTTTCCATTATCACTTCTACTTTAATCTCTAAAGACAACCCTACACCACAGTTAGCAGATTTGTGCCTGTCCCACTTGTCTGTTGATCTAATTTGTGCATAGCATATTGCTACACTTTTGCTATATAGATCAGTGAGGTATAAAGCAGCACATTGCTTTGCATAGTTGAAATGAACAAATTCCAATGAAGAAGATAGTAGAAAACACAAAATTAATAGTAGCCGTGGCTGTTGTGAGAGATGGAACTCCAAAATTGTTGGTCAAGGAAGGTCCTAGTGTTGAGAAAATAATCTAAGCCTAGTGAAATACTTTATTATAACTTTTGGTTAAAATAAAGGGCTAAATGAAATGCATTGGTTCAACTAATGATTGAAAATTATAAAATAAAATGTAAATGAAACTCATGGTTTCAGTTTATAGTTTAAAATTCTCTCAAATAAATAAATAACTGCTGGTTTAAAAAAATTGAAAGTAATTTTGGAAAAATAAAGTTAATATGAACTGTTTTAATAAATCTGTATTTTTGTATAGCCAATTGAAGCATACCAAATTCTAAGGTGTTGGTTAAGTGGAGCAAAACACGTTCTTGCCTTCAACAGATGTTGGTTAGGCCCCATTTGGCCCTTTAAGGAAAAATAAATTTATGCCCTTTATAAGTGATCTTTGAGTTCAAAGGCTTTTTCTGCCTTCTATTGGTGTACCATCCCTTTATCCTAAAATTTTATCTACCAAAAAACAGAAGCATACTGAAGAATCATGCCCATGATGTAGGTATTCTTTTTGAATAATGTTTTGCATCCCCTTTCCGATACATGCACAAGAACAACCCATGTTGCTGGTAAATATCTTTCATTTGCTGAAATCTAAGTCCTAATTTTATAAACATGAACTATTGCCCTGTCTGTAATAATGTGATTATTGCTACCTTTTATGACATGTTAAATATGGTCTTTTCTTGATCCAAATCAAATTTGTCCATCAAAGTAGCAGACCTTATATTCTTTTCTCGTAGGAAAAATACAATGAAGTACTGTCTGAGAAAGTTAAATATCCAGTGGATAAGAATCGTTTAGATGACCCTCACATCAAAGCAATTCTTCTATTTCAGGTCAGTCATGTCAATAACCATGAATTTAGCATGGCAAAGTTTCTCTTTTAATTTTCGTTATTTTGTTGTTGTTTTTGATCATACAAGTTTTTTGGCCACAGGCTCATTTTTCTCAATTGGAGTTACCAATTAGTGACTATGTGACAGACTTGAAATCACTATTAGATCAGAGTATACGGATAATTCAGGCCATGATTGATATATGTGCAAACAGCGGATGGCTTTCAAGCTCAATTACTTGCATGCGTCTTCTGCAAATGGTCATGCAGGTATTCATTCTGCTTTGTTCTGCAGCTGATCTGTCTTCTTTCTTGGCAATTAGATAGTTTTATGTACAACTAGCTAAATGTAATTTGGTTCTGAATTTCTGACTTTTTTAAACTTGAAAAAAACAGCTTTAAGCTTTTTATTGAACATTTTGATCATAAGCTTTTCCAAAAGCAAAAATAAGCCAATCTGAGGTCCAAATATACACTAAACGTAAAGCTTCATTCTTAAATTATACACATTGAGAAATGGATGCTACTTAACTGCCCACTCAGAATTGTTGTACCATATTACGTGGGCATTTCAGATTGTCCAAAGGTTTAAAGCTACTGATTGTATCCTTGCCGCTTTACTTAGTTACAGGAATAGACAGATGAATCCTTGATTTTAAGTGTTGAAGGCAATGGAGATATTCTCGTATTGCAGTCTAATATTATTTCTGTTTAATTTTCTTAGTTCTCACTTTGAGGGGGAAGGAGATTAGAATTAGTGCAGCATAACCTTTTTCAAGACTTCGATTGTAACTTGTGTCAGTTAGAAGTTACTATATATGCAATTAGAACTGGATATTTGGATTTTGGCCTGCAGGTAGATCGTATAATCAACAGTCTGTGTGAGTAACAAATTTCAATTTTCTTAGCTTATTTAAGAAACAGGCTTTTACTTGCGGTCTCAGCAGGCTACCCTCAAACTTATTACTTAATTTTAAAAAAATAACTTTTTAATTAGTATATCAGAGACTTTGAGGAACAAACAACTATTTTTTATATTACTACAGTCTTTTTCCATTTTAATATTATGTTTTTTTCATGGGTGAATACTATTATATCATTATTTTTTCTTTATCTATGATTACAAAACTTTATATTGCTATATTATATAATAATATGGTTACTAAGTTGAGGCTTTTTTCTTTTTTTAAAAAAACAACTAAATAATTAGAGCTTCATACTCAAATTTGGCTTTTATTTTTATTATTTTATGCTCTTGTTTTTTATTGCGGGCTGTGGGCTGGCCCTTTAACCCACGGGTTATGCGATGCGGTTGCGGGTTCCATAAAATGAAGACCATTTATTTGGTGGTCTAAATAGACGAGTTATACAATTTGTGGGCTTAAGCGGACACAAGGCTCGAATGGCTGGGCTTGTTTGTATACTCAGCTCTATATGCAGCCATCACTTTATCCGAAAAATATCCTTTCTTTTCCTTGATCATTCCACCATATATTTCAAAACATAACTTTGAGCATCAAGTCAGATCTGATGTTGAAAGAACAACTTATGCTTTTAATAAAATTGTGCATGTATTTGCTCCTTAAAGGGGACACGTCTTACACTTGATCCAGAATATCCTTTACGATTCACTCTGAGATCTTTGACCTGGTTTTAGGGTTTGTGGTTTGACAAGGACTCCTCCTTATGGATGCTGCCATGCATGAATACAGATTTGATAAGTTCGCTTAGCAGAAGAGGAATTTCTAGTGTGCAGGAATTACTAGACATCCCCAAAGCAGCATTGCAGACTGTAACTACAAATTGCCCAGCTTCAAGATTGTACCAGGTAAAGAGTGCCAATAACTTTTTCTTATTTTTATGCTAGTCCTATATTTTTGTTTGGTTTAATTGCATTTTTAGTCCCAATATTTTGGTTTATGTGAAACTTCAGTCCCTCTAGTTCTAAATGCTAACATTTTACTATCGTTGTTGTTTATTTGTTTTAGAATTAGGTTCCTTATCCATCCAATAATTCACAGGAATATAATGGAGATTTGACGTGATTTTGATCTATATGGATTGAAAAGGGTAAAATATTTATAGTATTTAAAACAACAAAAAGAAAAAAGAAATGCTTCATTTGGAATGATGGAAAAAAGGGGAATGAAGCCAATTTTTTGTTGTTTAAATATTCTATATATTTTTTTCTTTTGTCAGTCTATACAAATCAATGTCATGTCAAATCAATTCAGTTTTTTAAAATGTAAAATATTTTTGCATTTGGGCAAGGAATAGGTAGATGCTAAGGAAAAATGAATGAGCACTTTTTTTCTTCATATGGATAATGTTGCAAAGTATGGGTGGTTGAGTAATTGAGATGGGTTAGACTGTCTAAAAATTATTTTAGCGAGAGAATGATGCATAATAAATTAGGTTAATTTGTGTTATTTTAGGGATAGTTGTATTAGGCGGATTCTAGTGTGGGCGAGTAAGTCAAGTCACCCATGGTGGGAAACACATTTTATATCATTAGATGTGTTTATTTTTAATCAAATGGATAAGATTTTTTCTATTCTCCTTTAGTTTTTGCTCGCTTTCCTCAATTACCCTCACTTCCTGTCTTCCTCAGCACCTCCACTATCTCCATTGATGATGTGTTCGTCTCCACCACAACCCACACCAGTGGCGACACCAGTCGCAGCACCAAACCAACTTGTGTTTATTCCACGACATAAAATCAAACGTCTCACTCTACCTCTCCCTCTCTGCGCTCGAGCTCACCAAATTGATCATAAAACAATAAACTAAATAATAATAATAATAATAAAGATAAAAAATACAATAGTGATAAAAACTAAGCAAAACATAATATATAATATAATAAATTAAATAATAATACTAATAACAAAATTTCTAAAAAATATAACAATAAAACATTATCAAAATACGTATATTGTTATTGTTTATAATACAAACTACATATATGAAAAAATCTAGAAAATAATATATATATATTAAAAAATTCAAAGCAGGTATTCCAAAAAAAAAAAAACAGAATGGCGGTCATTCTGCTGCCTATCCCACTATAGTGTTTATGAGAGGTGGCCGCCTGGCACTGCTATCCACTGTTATCAATGGCGGATAGCAGAACATGGCAGAAAGTCAAAATTCTGCCATATAAGTACACCATTGCACCTTATGGTGCCGTCATAGCGGATCTCCCTTCACAAATTACGTATGGCAGTTGACAAGAAATCCGCCATGCTATTCCGTCATGGCAGCGCCATAACTGCTATTTAACAACACTGCTGCTACTATTGTCATACGCCATTTTAAAGTGGTCATTGATGTGGCATGTTAAGTCATACCAAATGTTGATAGACCAAAAGCAACAAAAAAATATTGAAGGACCATAGCCAAAACTCTTCATCTTTGCAGGAACTAAAAACATTGAAGCCTAAACCTTTTCTATTTTTAAGGAATTTCACCTTTAGTAAATCGTATTTCCCCTATTTGTCTGGGATTAGGAGCCTGGTACACTAATTCCTGGCATACATAGATTGTCCTTCTCTTCTATTGGGCCCGTGAATTATGCCGATATTGTCATGGAGCTTAGCAACCACTTTCAATTTGTGTTCCATTTCCATGTCATGGCTGCTGTAGCCCCAGAGCTTGTGCGATTTTGTGGCAGTTGCAACTACAATTACCCCCATATACCATATCATAGATTGCATTTTTGGTGGGCAATCTTGGGATACCTCCCTCCTATTTTCAATCTGAAACAATCATGTGGCTCTCGTGTCTGAAACAATCATGTGGCTCCTGTGTCTGAAACATGACCCACTGTTCTGTGGTGCCATGTCCAGCTATTGCTGACATTTTCTGTTGGCATCCTGATGTTTCTGGCCATGCTTTGTTCTCTGGCACTCTGTCCTGCCATTTCTGTTCTGTTTTCTCTCTGAGACTGTTCTGCCTTTTCATTTTGTTGCACCAGACATTCTCACTCTTACTCATCTTTCTTGATGTTTTGTTGTCTGCTGTTGTCTTTCATTACTTGTGTATTTCGATTAAAACTGATTATTGATTATCAATATGTAGTCTTGGGTAAATTTTTTGTTTTTGAGCATTTATATTTGTATAGTATAAAAGCCATTATTCTATTTCCATAGCAGTTTTGGGGTCAGCTGCCTCGTGCCATTATTTAGGAATGATAAATATGAATAGGTGTACCATATCAATTTTGCAATAACATTATGAATATTAACTTATTCATTTGTAAAGAATAATTGATTTTTAGCTGTTTGTAGTTTACAAGAACTAGAGTTTACCCTCTTAGATGTGGCATGAGGTTAGTGTGTTAAGATGTCCCACACTGGCTAAGTGTGTTTTGACAGTTGCTAAATGGAATCACACATCCCAATACAGGCAACAAAGAAGTAATTTTTTTATCTCATTGGAGGATAACTCTTGCTCAAACACACCCTGAATATGGTTAGAGTACTCCTTGTAAGACTTGGGTAATCCTTCCCCTTAAACTAGATTTTAGGGTTGAGTTAGGTCAAGTCCATTTCTAATATACAGTATGCAAGCAACTAAGCTTGCTCTCCTAAAATCCAGGCTTTAATGATTGTTAAGTTAATCACTACATCATAGGTTGTCTACTTGTCTTGTAAGTACCAGTTATTTTTCTGAGCATCTTTATGTTATATTATGTCCACATTTCAAAGGCAAGTTATAAGATGTTATAATTAATTGCTGCTTATAAATGTTATATTTTCATAAGCATGTTTGAGACAACGTATTTTTCTCCATTTCAGGTTATTTTATATTAAAAAAGCTGTCTGAAAAATAATTATCTGGCTGGCATATCATCTCTTTCTGTTTATATATGATGTTTTTCTCTTTTTTGGACCAGGATCTACAACATTTCCCTAATGTTAAAATGAAATTAAAAGTTCAGTGGAGGGACACTGATGGTGAGAGGTCTTGCACATTATCTATCAGATTAGAGAAGACCAATTCTAGACGACACTCTTCTAGAGCATTTGTACCTCGGTTTCCAAAGGTCTTTTTTTCTTTTGAAAAAATGTTTTCTTATGATTTGTAGTCTATGTGCCATATTTACGGTGTTTTTTACTACAGATAAAAGAGGAACAATGGTGGTTGGTTCTTGGTAATACCTCTACGTCTGAGCTATATGCTCTGAAAAGAGTTTCTTTTTCAGATCACTTAGTTACCTCAATGAAGTTGCCTTTGACTACATCTAATCTTCAGGTAAATGATTTCTGTCCACACAAACTGTGTTCCTCTTCACCTCGTGTACTTCATTCCTTCATGGTGTAAAAAATATGAACTGGGTACGCAAGAAACATAATTTCTCCCATGTTTGTTTTCAATTGGGTTGAAATGAAGTGTCCACCATTGACATTCCATCAATGTGGCCTTTTAACATCCAAAATGGGCCTGGAAATAATAAAGGAAAATTAAAACATCACTTTTCCATTTCTACCTATTTCCAACAACTGAAAATTAAAACATGTCTCCCTGTTTTTCAACTAATCATTTTCAACCTCTTGCAAAGAACACCTTAAAGATTGGCAGGGGAAGTGCCAGCAATTGTCACTCAAGCACCAGTAATTTGACTGAGATTTTGTTCTGCTTACAAGCTAAGAAGATTTTAATTCTGCTTCTATTTAATGGTTGCCAACAGTATGTACTTTGATTTATGTTATTTCACCATCATTTGTTCCGACAATATTATAAACAAGAGTAATAAGAAAGGAAAAGTATTACATGACTTCCGTAGCTTTGGGTCTTCTCTGTATATGTAGCTAATATTTGTTCTTCATGTACAATAGAATGGAAGACACCAACTTTAGAACCATGAAAAGCTTTTAGCACTACCAGAAAAAGCCTGATTTTACAAATTTGGCCTTGAAAGTGTAACAAACTGAGCTTTGCTGCCTGCTCTCTTTTCTGTTCCATATTTATGACCTCTCCCTTCTATTCCCTATTCGTGAATTTCCTTCTGATACAAATGACTCGGCTTGAATAGATCTCCTTACTTTTTATTTTTGTTTTTCAATTGAGAAAAATCCCTTTTGTGGAAAATTTAGAGACATGCTAGAGTGTATGCATCCCTGAATGAATATGTACACACTAGTGAATTTGTTCCACGTGTTGAGCTTGTAGCATGTCTTTAAGCATGGATAAATAATCTTATAATGTTAAGAAGCAAGCATTCGTTTTATTAGATTTATTTTGACAGTATTTAATTTATAATTTGACCATAGATTGTCATCAAGTTTACTTTTCGTTGTTACTGAATACCTTTTGCTTGTATCTTTTGCCAATATTGTCTTGCAGGGTATAAAACTGATTTTAGTCTCCGATTGTTACATTGGATTTGAACAAGAACACTCCATTGAAGAACTTGATGTATGTTAAGTAGTGGAGCTACCATTGGTCTGTGCCGTTGTACATACAACATAAACATAAGATGTTCAATTCAAGGAGACTTTATCTTTGTTGAATCATAACGATCTAGTTTTCAGATTTTTATTTATTTATTTTCCAAGTCATGTTGCCATTTGTATGTATAAATGTACTACACTGATTAGACTGGCTTGGGATATATTATATCAAATATTTGTAAATGTTTACAGTGCAAAGATTGAAAGGTGTCTTAACATTTATAAATTGTTAAGGAATGGATCCAGCAAACATGAAAAATTTTGCATTTATATGCGAGTAATACACGTTATCTAATGCGGTAGACTTCCTGCCTGAAAACAAAAAATGCTAGGTGACTCGATATACGCTTAATTGCTTATATTTAGTGGGCGAAGTTTCCTATAAGTGGAAATCTTAAAATGGTTTTTCAAAAATTGACTTAGTGTTGGCCAACAAATATCTTGATGTCTTTTCGAATATTTAATTTATAGCATTTATTGAAAAGTAGGTTTTTCTCAACATGTCAACTTATTAGAAAGAAGTTTTAAAGTAGTTCAAAACAGAGTAGAAATTCATAATGTGTCCTTTCATATGCATTTAATGCACCTTAGAACAGGAAGGAACTTTCTCTCAACGGATATTTTTTCAAGCTTTTACAATAAGAGGACGCTTAAGGATGATTTACGTGATTGGTTGGGGATCTATAGGTCCTAAAAAGGAGGGTTGTCCGGTTTAGTAAATGATAAACATATGATCATGGTAGTGAAGAAGAGATTGGACATGGGTTGAAAAACTTTTGCATTTATAGCCTGAAATTGGGAGTTGAAAGGCAGAGACCATTGATGTTACAGATGTTGGATCCAATATTCAAATTGATAGCGTAGAGGACCTGAAGTGATGCACATTGCTTTATTATTTATTTATTTTTACCTTCTCAACTCTCTACGATTTTGGAAATTTTATAAAATTAAAGGAAGTAATTTATAAGTTTCAAGACTTGGAACAGATTCTCTGTTATCGAGTCAGGGAGTCTCTCTGCAATGAATTTGTAACAGTTAGAGTTTTTTTTTTTAAGGTCCCCAAAAAGGACGGGTATTAGGATTAATAAGTGATAAACACAGAGATGAGTGTAATTTGTTATATTTTTTTCTCTTTTTAGATAAAATATTTAGGTATTATTTATTCCCTTTTAATAGATTTTTCTGTTTATAATTTGTTATTGTTATCTTAAAGGTTATAATTGATTATATTTTCAATTAAATGACTTATTAGCCTTTTTATATTTATATTACTACAATTATTTTTAGAATTAAAGATTATTTATTATTAACCTTGCGAATGAGGTAAGTTTATAAATACTGCATAAGAGATTCACAATTTGAATTAAAAAATGAACTAACAATTATTTTTTCTTTTTATCACTATTTTGGTATGTTCTTTTTGTTTCTTCCAACTTGTTTTTGTTCTTATTGTCATATATTATCATTATTCTTAACATGTAAGATATACACCTGTTTCTTCTTTTATATATTTTATTGATTCTAATTCTTTTAATATTTTATCATTAACATATTTATTGTTTTAATTTTTATTGGATATATATGTGAGTAAGCCTTCCAAAATGCTTTATATACAAGAATCAATGACATCAACATATTCTACTTACTATTTATTAAATTTAGATTAATGATTTATAATTAAGGATATTATTGTAAAAAAACCTAATACATAAAAACATTTTAAATTTAAAATAATCAAACAAGAGTTTTAATTTGATTATTATAAATATGACCAAAGAGGGTATTTAGATTATACTAGTCATCAAATTATATTTTCTAGGACATCCCTAACAATACAATATTTAGAGATGATGATAAAAATTGAATTCATTGATATCTATCCGATGATGCTTCAATTTTGATAAGAAAAATTTGTTTTAACTAAAAGTAAGGTCAAAATTGGATTAAAATAAAATATTTAATTTAAAAGAAGAAAAGAAAAAAGAATAAAATATACACATTTTATATTTTTTGTCCTAGTAGAATTTAAAGATGAATTTTTTTTCTTAAACTCCTTATAAGTTATTCATATAAGTTATCTTGGAGAGCTTATGAAAATAAGCTAAATATTTTGTGGACCAGTCTTAAGATATTTTTTATAAATTTTTTCAAAAGTTTTCATAAATGCTTATAACATAAGTTGTTGATAACCTCTTCTAAATAGGATGTTAATAGTTTTTAAAACATAATTAATAGGGTTTATTCATAAAAAATATAGTTATTGTAAACAATAAATTTTATTATAAATTCATGAAGTTTTTTATAAAATGTGAAAATAATGATTAAAATTTTTAATTTTGATTTTTTAAAAATGATTTTTTCTTATGTATAATATCTATGATAATTGCCTTTCCTAGTGATATGATTATTGGTTTGTCCCTAATCTCACTCTTTTTAAATAATCTCATACAACTCTTATAGCTTTTATATTTTTTGTATTCACAATGTCTTAAATATGTGTTTAAGTTTCAAACTTTCACTATTGTGAGTTATATATTTTTTTAAGATATTTTTTTATAAAAACTTGAAAAAAGAATATTTGTATTAAAGTAATTTCTAATAGAGATTACTTTGTTGTAAAATCTAAAAAAATTTAAAGAATATTTGTTGTTGTAAGTTTTTTTTTTAATAATTTTTTTTAAGTTTAATAGATTGGATGTAATTTTTGGTTTAAGAATGAATAAATATAAAACTTTTGTGTGTCATTTTTTTTATTTTTTTTTATCATTTACGATGTTTTTATGATTTTTCTTTTAATAAAGTGTTTTAACAGAAAGAAAAACATTTTAGTTTGTAAAAAGTTTTAAAAAAATATACGACATACAATTCAATTTTTTTCGTATGTATTTTCTAATTATTTTATGTTACATGATAAGATCATTATTTATGACGAAATTTTTTTAAAATATTTAATATACTTACATATTCAGAATTAAAAATTAAAATTATTTATTAAATTAAAATAATTTTATATCAATTGATTTACACGTTGATGGTTAACAAAATTATGTTCAAGAATTCAATTGCTATTGATTTAATATTTTAAAAACTTAATTGCAAACTATTAAAATATAGAGATTTATTTAAAAGTCTTAAATTCTAACTTCGAAATGTAGTTTAGATGAGTAAATATATATAAATGAACGAAATTCATGGAGAAATAACACATCAAAACCTGTTAATTATATTTATAGATGTAATAGAAAATCACTAATTAACAAAATAAAAAGTATGAACAAATATTAAATTTTACAAGAATCAATTAGATAACTTAACTAGTAATTTTATATTTAAATATTAAATATATAGTTATGTTAAATATTTTTTAAAAATTATATCATTTGTAGTAATTCTCCTAAACTCAAACATACATTTAGTTTAAATAAAAATATTAAAATTCTTTTATATGTTTGTATCGGGAAAATGTCATATAGAATTTTATTAATTATTTATTATTAGTACTTGATAGTGTGTGCCACGGAAAATACTTAATATTACTGGGTTTTTTAAGATTTATTTATCTTTGTTACCGTATTGTAAAACCTCTTTTCTAAATTTTACTAACGTGCAATGATATTATTTTTCGTAATGATGGTATCGAAGTTTGAACTTAAAATTTTATATAACTTATTCAAATCTCTTATTATGCCAACGTGATCTTTATTTAATAAAATTATTTACTTATAAAGGTAAAAATAATATATTATTGTGAAACGATAATTAAATTCTATATTTTGTATTATGATAATGATTTTTATATAATAAATAATATATTAAATAAAACTTAAATGAAGTACTTTTTTTAGTTTTTTTACGATACATAGTTTTGAAAAACTTGTAATCCTTATTATAAGGTACTTTATAAATTTTATGATTTTTTTTATGTATTTCTATTAAAGATTATGAGTATCAGTATTTTTTATTATTAAAATATTTTTTTTATAATAATATATTATAATTTAATAATAAATTAATAAAATTAAAAT
>JAMLFT010000167.1:0-52871 GCA_026544285.1 Pachyrhizus erosus
TTTACTTTTATTATATATATGTGAGAGAAAAATAATGATTGGATAAGTGAGTACTTTAATTAAATTAAAAAAACAATTTTTATATCTTATCTTCTTGTACATCTTGGGCTATAAAATCCAACAGAGTCTTCTAAAACATATCCTTCCACCTCATAAACCACGCTTCCTGTATTTCACTTTCCTTTTCTAAACCAGTAAATTTCAAGTAAACCAATATTCTTTTTTTATTTTTTATTTCTTTTTACTTTTAAATACCCTAAACCCTAGCTCAACCCTCCTTCTTTTCTCCGGCCACCGCAATGGACTTCACTCCGCCGCCAATCGAGGACGGTTTCACCGCCGAGAAGCTTTTCACGCAGGGCTTCTCCTACACCTATGATGACGTCATCTTCCTCCCCCACTACATTGACTTCCCCGCTGACGCCGTCGACCTCTCCACGCGCCTCACGCGCCGCCTCCCTCTCGCCGTCCCCCTCGTCGCCTCCCCTATGGACACTGTCTCGGAGTCCGCCATGGCCACCGCCATGGCCTCCCTCGGCGGCATTGCCATCCTCCACTCCAACGTCCCCGCCGTCGCGCAGGCCGCCCTCCTCCGCGCCGCCAAGTCCCGCCGCGTCCCCATCCTCTCCGACCCTCCCTTCGCCGCCCCCTCCGCCGTCGTAGACGACGACGCCGCCTTTGCCGACTCCCCCTTCCTCCTCGTCACCTCCACCGGCACCTCCGCCGGAAAACTTCTCGGCTACGTCGCGAAGTGCGACTGGACAAATCAAATCGACAAGGGCTTGAGAGTCGGCGACTACATGGCGCCGCCGCCGAAGGCGGCGCCATGGAACGCCGACTTGAATGAAATTGATAAAATTATGGAAAGTGGTGGAAACAACCATGCAGTGGTGTTGGAGAAAGATGGGGAAGTTGTTGATTTGGTGGTGAGGGAGGATGTGGAGAGGGTTAAGGGGTATCCTAAGTTGGCGGCGCCGGCGACGGTGGGGCCGGACGGGAAGTTTATGGTGGGGGCAGCGATGGGGACGAGGGAGGATGATAAGGAGAGGTTGGAGCATTTGGTGAAGGCTGGGGTGAATGTTGTGGTGTTGGATAGTTCTCAAGGGAACTCAATTTATCAGCTTGAGATGGTGAAGTATGTGAAGAGGGTGTATCCTGAGCTTGATGTGATTGGGGGGAATGTTGTGACTATGTACCAGGCTGAGAATCTGATTCAGGCTGGGGTTGATGGGTTGAGGGTTGGAATGGGGTCTGGGTCCATTTGTACCACTCAGGAGGTTTGTGCTGTGGGGCGTGGTCAGGTATATTTGATTCCTTGACTGATTAATTGATTGATTACTGTTTGATCTTTTTGGCCCTTAGGATCAAATTTAAGTGTGTGGCTTGTTGTGAGGTTTTTGATTGTTGTCGAGGTTATCTTTTAAGAAATTGTGGACAAATATCGGTGCGGAGACAGATAAAACCATGATCGTTGATCGTTGTTTACAATCTTGGTTTGTTGTGTTTGGCTTTAGGCTGTGATGAGTTTTTGATTAGTTGGGGAGTTCTGATTTGTTGTTGGTTCGATTTGGAGCTCCATGGATGTTTGAGGGTTGGGATTGGAAATGTTTGATACTGGTCAATACTCAATAGTCATTTGTCAGGAGGTTTGGGTGTTTATGACTACCACCTTAATCTTTTTTAACATAGATCAAGGCTTGTAAATCAGTGGACCTTGGTGCTTTGAATTGAACTTTTTGGTACAGTTGGCTTTAGATAATGATGATTTACATACTAATTGAATGCATTGTTTTTAGTATCTTGAGTATATGTAGACTTTAAATATTGTAAGTTTATAGTGTTGTGGAATTTCAGCTGTGCCCCCACTCATATTCTTGTTCACAAATTAATTCCACCTTGTACTCAATTCCTCGATTCTTAATATTGACTATTGAGCTTATGTTTTTCAGGCAACTGCTGTTTACAAGGTCTCGTCCATTGCGTATAAAAGTGGTGTTCCTGTGATTGCTGATGGTGGCATCTCAAACTCTGGTCATATTGTTAAGGCTTTGTCATTGGGAGCATCAACTGTTATGATGGGAAGCTTCTTGGCTGGTAGCCTTGAGGCTCCTGGGGCTTATGTATATCAGGTATGATTATGAAGGCCTGATGGTATCTTATTAAAATTGTCATGTCCTATTTATGCAATTGAAAGTTTATACCCTGTGTATATTCTCAGCATATATGTAGTATAGTGTTGTAAAGAAAATCCCTTTAGAAATAGAGAACAGGGGAAGACTGTGCAATGCTTGTAGATAAAGGTAAGTTATTGTGATGAAAACTTCATTATTTATAAATAGATGGCCAATGGGAATAAGGATAAAACTTTGTGCTAAGGTGAAAAATATTTATCTTAATATTTAGTGTGTTAGTATTTGGGAAGCAACTTTAAGATTATTATTTGGGTACTATGTTGTTATTTGGTAGATGTGTTTTGGTTGTACTAGAAGTGAAAAGATTGCATTGTTTTGTTATTGTTGGATTTGGCCTTTTGAACAAATAAGTAAATAACTGAATGTTTTTCGTGTTGTGTTCATAACAAAGTAGATAATACTTTTGCTCTTCAAGAAGCTATATGTAGTTAGTTTTTTACATTTATGAAGACATGCTTACCTCTCTCTCTGAGTCTGACTCTCTTTGTGATTCCTTTTCTTTCCTATTTCTTGGTTTCATTAAGTTGTTCATGTCTCATTCTTTTGCTGATGACTTGTACATGCTCAAACAAGAATAAATATGGTAATAATATGCATGACTAACTACCTTTTCTGCACCAGAATGGTCAACGTGTCAAAAAGTACAGAGGAATGGGTTCCCTTGAAGCTATGACTAAAGGGAGTGATGCAAGGTACTTGGGTGATACAGCAAAACTAAAAATTGCTCAGGGGGTTGTTGGAGCTGTTAAAGATAAGGGTTCTGTCTTGAATTTCATACCATACACCTTGCAAGCAGTCAGGCAAGGGTTTCAAGATATTGGTGCCTCCTCTCTACAGTCTGCTCATGACCTTCTAAGATCCCGGGTGTTAAGACTGGAGGTATGGTTGAGCCACCCTTCTAGTTATTTATTTCTTGCACTGGCTATTAGCATTAGATATTAATTAAGTTTCATCATTTGCACAATCAAAAATAGGTTATTTGTTGAGTGACTTCTCATTTCCTATTGAACCGATCTATTTGGTTTGTGGAAAAGCTAGGACACTGTAGTTCTTTAAAAAGAAAACCCTTGTTTTGTTATTCTTAAACCAAGAAAACAAGAAAAGGAGTAAAAGAAATTGCAGCAATTTATTAGGATGGATTTAGGATAAGTTTCTTTCTGCGAGGAAGCATTTAATCTGATGGGAGTCAGGAGTCAAATAAATTCATGTTCTTGGTCCTAAATACTCCTTGAATTTAAAAGCAAAAGATGAAACATACTTTGTTTTGCTTTTTCTTCTACATTTTGGTGAATGTTTCTCTAAAATTTTAAATCACATGATTATATTCCTTTGATTAAAAAACAACATGCAATTGTGGGTTGTCTAGGGGGATTCTTGTATTTGTTTGAGTCTGCAATTTGCTATGTTTACAAGCCATAACTGTTTTGCGTGCGTGCATGCAACTTTGCTTGTGATTTCATTTAAAGTGCATTGGAGTAAACTCCCAATTTGGTCCTCTAACAAAATAATATGTACCTGTTTTGGTCATTGAATGATAGCAGTTTGGTTATCCCTGTAACAATAACCTTTTGGTTTATTTTGATGTAAAAACAATGTCATTCAAGGATCGAATTTATGTGATAATCTTTAGAGAACCAAATTATTGCTATAAATATCTTCCATGTCCAAAATGTGATGTTACTCGATTAACATGTTCTTAATATTTGGTCTGCTCTGCCCAGGTTCGGACTGGAGCAGCACAGGTTGAAGGAGGAGTTCATGGGCTGGTTTCTTATGAAAAGAAATACTATTGAAGTATGAAACCATCCAAAATCATAAGCGGTGCTATAATCCCTTGTTTCTGTTGAGCCTAAAAGAAGGGAACACACTGTTATTGGGTTAGTGGCAACTTGTTGCTACTGTGTCAAGCGAAGCGAAGTTTATACCAATAGAACATCGTGGAAATTGTTTCACTAAGGTTCTTGAGGAAGAACACTGATTTCGCGGGAGTTTTTATGTCCGTTCGATATTTTGTCAAATGTGTCATGGACTTTCCTAAATATAATTTGCATGTTTTCTGTCATGTTAAGTTAATGTTTTTGTTATCAATAATGCCGCATAAACTTTTGGTAGGAGCAATATAATTTGCTTGGGGTCTGCATATGCCCCAACTAGTGGTATATATGAATCAAGTTGAATACTTCTAGATTAAATTTGCTCCTATCTTATAAAAATAAGACCCTTTTAAAAAAAAATTTGGTACTGAACATACGACTTATATAAAGTTTTGAAAGTATAAATTAATTTTTTTCACATTTGTCCTCCCGTGACTATTAAACATTGTCTCTGCAATTAGTATGATATAGTAAATTTGGTTAAAATTTAATACATTAACTAATTTTAACATCTTTACTTAAAAGTGATTTAGTTAAGATCTTACTAATATGATTTCTTTAAAGTTGAACCGATTTGTTCATTTATTTAAACAAGTTAAAGCTTAAGCTTGGTTCGATTTGTTCATTTGTGACCTGAATATTATTTTAGATTTAAATGTTTCATCTTTTAGAGTATTTTTTTTAGTAGTAAATTATATAAACCTATTCTTATATTTTATAAAATTATATTAATATTTTTATTTTTTTTCTATTCTTATACTATTTTTTTAATTTTTATAAAATATATGTTAACATTTTTTTATATTTTACAGTATTTTTTTAATTTTTAAAAATTATATATTAACACTAATTTATACATTACATTAATTTTTTTTATAAGAAAAGTTATTATAAAAGTTAAAAAAAAACATAAGAAAGATTTGTGTAATTTTTTGAAATTTTAAAAGTGATTAATGTAATTTTTTTATTAAAATTAAACTTAAAATAAATTTAATTGTTCTTAAAAATGATTAACAAAAGTTAGGTGCTAATGATAAGGGTGTTTTCTATTTTGATTATTCAATTTGTATTGATTTGATTTATCAAATTTAATGTTATGGTCTAATGCATTGTAGCATGAAGTTGATTAATTATACAACTTTGTACTTTTTTTTTAGAATAGAACAAGTTCACAAAAAATACATAAAAGAGTTAAAACATATTTTTAATCTATAAATATTAAAAAAAAATTAGTATATATTTTAAATAATTGATTGTTAGTCTTTTATTTTATAAATATGTCAAAAATAAGTTTAACTAAAATAAATGATAAATCAATTTATCATCATAAAGTATGGCGAAGAAAAATAGAATCAATTTTATTATAATTAATATTAAAGTAATTATAATTATTAACAATGTTAATAATTAGATTCATTTTTGACACATATTCATAAAAAAGGACAAAACATCAACGATTGTGTAAATAGAACGACTAAAATAAACTTTTTAATATTTATTGAGACAAAACATATTTAATTCAATATAAAATATCTAATTATATGTTGCAACATGATTAAAATCTCTAAGCCTAGGAATCATACTTCATGTAACTACTTACAAGCAATTGTGTATACCAAATATGTATTTCAAGTCATAATTCTCGACATTTAGTCTTGAATACACTTTAAGCCAAATTGAGTTTTATATGAAATTATTCTGTTGGATCAATTTTAAAATTGCATTTAAATTTTGATTCAATTTCAAAATAAAAAAAATATACTAGGAGGTTGAATATTGTGTATATGTTTTTAATTTCTTTTGCAAACAATCTTTAAATAAAATATATAATGTTTTTTGTGCAAGATAAAACACGTGAGGAAAAATGTGATAAAAAAATTATGATTTTATATTGATTCACTCAACCTAAGTTAAGTTCATTCTCCTTCAATTCGACGAGTTCTACTAATCAACATTATTATAACAAATATTATTTAAGTTACTTTTAGTTACGATCAATCAACAATCTTAACCCAAGATTATTATTTAAGTATTTATTTACACGAAGATACTATTGGCTTTCACAAACAAAAGGTTTAATAATATTACAGAGTAATCAACTCACTATGTGAGGATATGAAAGTTAAGTAAAAATACAAACAACTTTGCTAAGCAAAGGATAAAATTATTCAAGCTTAAGTGTATCATTTAAAGATTCGATTAGAGCAACAAGGTTTCATTTAGATAAACATAAGATAGTTAATTTTATATATATAATGAGTATCATCTAAAAGTAGTTTTAAAAGCAATAAACCAATAAGATCATAGACTATGATCTTATGTTCAAATCAAAAATATCTTTTGAAAAGACTTTGATTGGTTAAAACAAAATACCCCTTAAGGATAGTATAAGACGAAATAAGTAATATAAAAACACACGAAAAAATTATACTAGTTCACCTCTATCGTTGTGGTCACATTGGAAAGCCACTAAGTTATACTAAACCATACTAGGTTACAAGTATTTTTTTTTACAAGTCATTTTTGGCTTTTACAACAAGGAGCCTTTGTCTAGTTTCTTCAAATTACTACAACAAATATTCTTTATTAAGTCACTTTCTGACATAGCCTTAGGTTTTTAAGGTTTGGAATTTACAAGTTTTGCACAAGATTCTCTAGCGCTTGATATAAACAAATATAAAAGAATAACTAGAGTGTAACTTTTAGATATACAAAGGTTTGGGAGCTTCTAAAGGATTTTACAAAGAAAAATACTAGGTTAAATTTTGATGAAATATCAATCTAACGAATATATGCATGTTCATATGGGAATCTTCAAATCCTCTTCAATTTATACCAATCTTTATAAAGTATTTGTTGTATCACAATCGTCTTAGTGTTTTGTTTGTTGGTGTTGCTTTGATATTGTATTAATTGTTGCATTAAATATTTTTCACCAACTAGTCATTTTACTTTTGATAAAACAATCCACTTATCTTCTTTTTAGAGTCTTATACATTGTCAGCAATCTTTTCACTTTTGTACTTTTGATCAAAACTCTTAACAACGTTAGGCACACTTTTTTATGTTGTAGGAAAACTTCTTCAACACAAGTTAAAGTTCAAACTTGACTTCAACAAATCCAAAGAAGAATAAAAGAACATTCTCTACACATGAAATAAATATTGCTTGTAATAATTGTAGAATAAATGTTCAAATGTAGGCAAATATGTATATCGTATATAGAACATATGATGTTGCCAAAACTTTTTAAGTGTCTACTTGATATGTAGTAGACAAAACAATTAACTTATCAATTGTTTTGCATAATCCAAATACTAGAGGATTCAGATTCATCTTATGATATGATAAATCTTCTTGTTTCGAGTCTTTATTAAATGCATAGGGACTTTTATTACATTTTATCTTTAACATGTTTATTCCTATAGTGGATAGAGAGAAATAAGAGTATTTTCTTTACCAAAAAGCTACTATCACCTTCTAAAAGTGTATTTTTGTTCATTCTTACTTCAATTGTCTCTTTTGCACTAAGTCTAAATATGTGGCTTATTTTTATTCAAAGGTTGTACTCATACTTAAGAAACGTTACTTTTCATTAAATGCTTGTAATTCAAAATTAGAACATAATGAAAAAGCAAAGGGAATAATCATGTAAGGTTTATATTATAAAGAATATAAGAAAAATAAACCATAACAAAACAATTGTATAAAAAAAGAGCTTTAAATACATGTTCGTTTGGATGTAGACAACTTAGTGAGATATAAAAATTTGTTTAAGTTTTGTTGTTAATAAGGGTTGATGAAGATAGTGCATTGGATGTTGAAATTTCAAAAAGCTTTTGGATGTATCTTTTAATAGCAATACATTTGGCGTTGATTTCTTATAAATTTTTGGACATATATTTGTTAACATATTGGGCGCTAGATGTTTAAAACTTAATTTTAAGTGTCTAAGTTAAAGAGAACATATCTATGCTTATGTTAGGCACATGTTTTTCCTACATAGCTTAATAAACCTCATCAGTTCATCATAACTTAATTTTGTTAAATAAAAGAAAAATAATATAAATATGGAGGAGAAACCATGTGTTTAAACACAACACAGGAGAAAATCGTGTATATAAACACAAAGAAATCATGTATATACACACAACACAAATGAATGTTTATATAGACAAAAAAAAAAGATTGATTACAATAAATTAGAGATGTATTTTTCTCTAAATCAAAGATAAGATAATATCTTCTAAATAAAAAATAAAATAATATCCTCTAAATCAAAAATACTATGCCTAAATAATTTATTTCCTTATTTTCAACAATCTTCCTCAAGCTTGAGCTTACTAAGCTCTTAGCTTGTTGTAAGAAAATAATTTATTCCTAATAAATAAATAAAAAACATAAAAAAATTGAGCTCCATAAAAATTAATAGTTTGAAAAACAACTTAGGGATGCTAGAGAAATCATAGAGAAATGCTAAAAACATATAACTTAGCCAAATAGTTAGAATCATCATCAACAAGAGAGAAAAAATCATGGCAAACAAAACAAGATCTGTTCTTCTTGAAACAACATTTGGAAACTTTAAATAAAAAATGTTGGAGAATCGAATTATTCAAACTTAAAACTAAGTCCACTATTTCTAGGATAGAGATCAAAACAATGCATATGAGATATAGTTGAGACTAATGCACTTAGGACATAGATAAGGACCAACACATCAGGGACATAAATTGAGTTAGTGCATCTAGGACAAAGACAAAGTTAGTGCATCTGAGACAAAGATAAACCAATACATTTTACGAATAGATAGTTCAAAAGATTATAATCATGAAGGTAGCGGTGGTCTCGTCGAAAAACTCATTGATAATGTGGTAGTGGCCAATGATAGGGTGGTAATAAAAATTTTCTTCATTGGAAAATGAGCAGCGAGTAGCAAGGAAAATCAGACTTGTACATGGTTTATCAAACATTTATCTCTAGAGATAGTAGGTTCACTGGGTAAACATGGTTTTCAAAAGAAAAACTAGTTGATATCGTGGTAGTGACCAACTATAGGGGTGATGATAAAAAAAAATTTAGAAAATAAAACGACAAATAGAAGGACAAACTAGAGTTATACATGATTTTCCAAACATTTATCTCTAGAAACAGTAAGTCTACTAGGTAGACACAGTTCTCAATATCACTTTAAAATAAAAGAGAAATAATAGAAATATAGAAGAGAAACCATGTGTTTAAACACAACACAAGAGAAAATAGTGTGTATAAACATGGAAAAACAACGTATGTAAATACAACGAATGAATCTTAATATAAGTAGAAAAAGATTGATTACAATAAATTAGAGAAAATATAATTTCTTTTAAATCAAAGATAAGATAATATCCTCTAAATTAAAGATACTGTGTCTAAATACTTTATTTTCTTATTTTCAACAAATATAATTTGTTATCATCAAAATTGTGAGAATTTTAGGATGCTTAATATTTTTTATGTCTTTGGTTCTAACATATTTAATAAAAAATATTATTTCAATTTTTCAGTTTTCAAATTTGTATTTTTAATTTGCATTTAATTGCATGATTTATCAATGCACCTAGTTTTTAGTTTTGTTAAATGTAAAAAAAATTATATTTAAACAAGGATTAAAAAATCATACTTTCTTGATTAAAATTATATTTAAGCATGTTATAATATTTTTTCTTTAAACAAAATATATTTATTTAGTATTTAACCAACAATTTAAAGTTAGTGACTAACTAATGATAAAAGACAATGAAATTAGGCATCCATATGAACCATGAAAGCATTTATAGATTGTGGAGATTTACTAGAAAAAAAAAGAAAAATATCATTTGTTTATATAAATTTAGATTTGAACAAATGGATCAATTTGGGTTAGCTTGATGGGTCAAGCTAGGCCAATAAATTTGTAACATATAAAAATTCTAGCTAAGTCGACCTAGTGAACTTTTACATCTTGGCCCAATAAATTTGAGTCAGTCTAGACTAGGTGGTTATATTTTTCACCTTTTAATTAAACTATTGTCTTTGTAGATGCTATAACTCTTTCCTCATTTCTTTATTACTTATACAATACATATGTTTGCCAAGATCTAAACTATTTTTTTTTCTTGGCATGCTTATATGTTGAACTATTTCTAACATACATCTAACAAATTGTGATAATCATTAACCCATTGGAATTTGTAAATTTGCAAAGATTGGTTAGTTGTCATGCCTCATAAACATAACAACATACCCAATTATCAACTGTAAAACTAAATAGGCACGATCATACCTAGTCAAGCCACCATATAAAAAGTATCCCAATTATTCATTTTTAAATAAATTCTACATAATAAATAAACTTACTTTGGAAAGTAATTTTTATGGTATGAGTCTTTTATCAAAAGATTAGATTAGTTTGTGATGAATTTTAATCAAGTTACATAGTCTCACTTAAATGCTATTCTACTATATTTTTCATTCATAAAACTCAAATTTGACTATTTGTTGAAGGTAAATCGAGTTCTTTAATAAGGGATGATAAATTTTTGGAGAGTTCAAATAAGAGGTTGCACATTCACAATAGTCTATTTTAAAAGATTCAAGAATGCCCACAAATCATCAGTCTGTATAAAACGATATATCACGTATTATATTTTGTCTAGTTGTGCGTACATTTATTGGTTACAAACTTCAAAATAAATAGATTATATAAAAAAGTAATATAAGAATAAATGCTTCATTTATTATAACATATTTTTATTAAATGATAACTTTTTTTATGATAAACTATATTAAGAATGATTTAATATGAAAATTTTATTTCTTTAAAATTTTAACACCTTTTTTCTATATATTTTTTCCCTAAATACATGGGATTCATACTAAAGATATAAACAAAATATGAATGGTTACATCTTTTTTATTTAATTTCTTTCTACCGTTTGGTCAAGAAAGTCAATATCGCTAGCTCAACATATGCAATTTTGTTCCTTTTTGGTTATCGAGTCATACAAATTTCAAAGGAAGGACAAATTTGTCATATAAATATGTTTTAATGGCCTTATAATGAATCGTGCTCACACTTCTTTCTTTTACTTAATGCCATTACCTCTTTCTTCACTCTATTTTATTTTCTCTAGTGCTGTATTGAAACCTCAATCTTTTCAAAGAGAAGCAAAGGTACATCTTTCACAGTTCAAATTTCTTTTTCTTTTTTCTTTCTCTCTATCTTTATGCATTTGTTCTTTCTATGTTCTACATAATCATTAAAATAATCCAATTTCATATACCCAATGTCTTTGGGCATGTAAGAATAGCCTCTAAAAGTCTTTAAAACCCCCTTCAAAAGCACTATTTTTTTTTTATGTTTCATTCCACTCACTGTAAATGTAAAATGGAAAATAATTTTGCAATCATGACTTGTTAGTTTGATTTATGAAATATTCATGATGATGTATTAATTTGAGCATCAAAATTTGTTTACTTGGTTGTATAATCAAGTTATCATATTAGACTAATTTGGAAGATTAATAGAGGATTTTCTATGAAAATCTAAATATCTTTTCCCTTTTATAGAAATTAACATCATGGTTCATGATGGTTGTTGCATAAAATTTAAAAATTTTATATAAACATGAATCAAATGGAAAATGTTGTTGGGAAATATCTCTATTGCCAAATACCAATTTTCAAAGGGGAAAGCTTTTACTCTTGATACTAACGTTAGTTGCTATGGTGGAATTAAATGCATGTTTGATCCTATTTATTTTGATGAAATAATTATTTGTTTTATTAATGTTTAGATTTTTTTTAAAATGTTTGATTATTTCTAAAAAATTATTCCAATCAAGCATGCACTAATACTACTCCCTCTGTTTTTCTTTCTCTCTCTCTATATATAATATAATATAATAATTTTTATTAACTTCTCTCTCTATATATCTCTTTTGCTTGTTTGTTGCATACACTTCTTAGTTCACAACAACAACATGGAGCAAAACGATCCAAGGAGACTAGCAAGATTGACAAGTTTTCGTTCTCAAGCTCAAGAGCGTGAATGCAACCAGGACATTGCCTCAACCCCCACAAATTCTCAAGCCCATGTCATGAGCCAACATGAATGTATTCAACCCATGCCACCACCCTTCACCAATTCTGAAGCTAATTCAAGCCTGTTAATCATACCAAGAGGCTTAACCAACCAACACCTACATATTCCTCAAAACATCCATGAGCTTGAACCCCTCCTTGCACTACAACACCAATTCTCTAACTTTTGGGCCCAACAATACCAAGAGGCTCAAGACACCGTCCACTTTAGAACCCATCCCTTGCCTTTGTCCTCAATTAAGAGAATTATGAAAATGGACGAAGATGTAAAGATGGTCTCTACCGATGCATGCATTGTGTTTGCCAAGGCATGCGAATTCTTCATCAAGGACCTCACAATGAGGTCTTGGGCCCAAGCTGAGAATAGTAGGAGATGGACACTCCAAAGGAGTGATATTGCAAGTGCAATTTCTTGGACTGATGAATTTGGTTTTTTGGTAGATGTTGTTCCTAAGGACAAAACAATGGGACATAATGTGCACTCAGGTAAGTTATACAAGAGGAGAGAGAGATAACAAAACACTCTTTAATACTAAGCTCAATTGCTATGGTGAATTAAGCGTATGTTTGACTCTATTAATTTGAAGAAATAATTATTTATTTTTATTAAATTTTATAATTTTTTAAAAATGTGTTTTATTATTTCTCAACAAGTAATCTCAATCAAACATGCACTAATACTTCTCTCTCTCTTTATCATTTTTGCTTGTTTGTTGCATACACTTACTAGTTCGCAACACCAACATGGAACAAAATGATCAAAGGAGATCAGCAAGATTGGCAAGTTTTTGTTCTCAAGCCCAAGGGTATGAATGCAACCAAGACATGGCATTAACCTCCAGCAATACTCAAGCCCATGTCATAAGTCAACATGAATGCACTCAACCCATGCCATTACCCCTCACAAATTTTGAAGCTAATTCAAGCTTGTTAATCATACCAAGAGACCCAACCAACCAACACCTACATATTCCCCAAAATATTTGTGAGCCTGAACCCCTCCTTGCACTACAATGCCAACTCTCAAACTTTTGGGCCCAACAATACCAAGAGGCTCAAGACACCATTGACTTTAGGACCCATCCCCTACCATTGTCTTCAATTAAGAGGATTATGAAAATGGATGAAGATGTAAGGGTGGTCTCTACTGACGCATGCATTGTGTTTGCCAAGGCATGCGAGTTCTTCATCAAGAACCTCACAATGAGGTCTTGGGCCCAAACTAAGGATAATAGGAGACAAACACTCCAAAGGAATGATATTGCAAGTGCAATTGCTCAGACTGATGAATTTGATTTTTTGATGGATGTTGTTCCTAAAGATGAAACAATAGGACACAATGTGTACACAGGTAAATTATATAAGAGAAGATATAACAACACACTCTTTAATACTTTCTTAATTTCTAACACATCATTTCTTGAGTAAATAATATATACACAAATAATGTAAAAGGTTTTTATATTATTATCTAATTACAATCAACAAGTTAGTTGTCTTTTATAATAATTACCTTAAAAATCATATAAATAATAATTTCTTATTTGCTGATTATATAAATTATTTTACACTGATAATACATATAAATTAAACTATTTTTTATTGGTTAAAATTCATGAATTTCCTTATTTTCTAAATGAGATTATGTAAATTTTATTCAATAAAAGAATGTGTGTTAAAAAAATATTAAAGAATGTATTTTGCTAACTTTTCTCCTTATATTATTCATGCAAACACTTTTTATAATAATTTCTAAAACTTAATTATAATACACTAATAATATTGTTATACAATAAAAAATATGATGTATGATAAATTTATTGATTTTTATAATAATTTTTTTAAAAATCACACTTATCATGAATTCTAATTTATTAATAATATATGCATAAACTTAAACTCTACTTTATATATCTCTTACATCTTTTAACTCTTTTTACCATGCAATTATCATATATTTTCTCTCTTGTTTTTTATTTTTATTATGTAAATTACAATTATAATTTTTGTTTTCAGACATTGATAGAGCTAGTGAAAGTGCTAAGAGTGAAAGTGCTAAGAGTGGTAGGATTGATCCAAACTATCACCCTATGCCACTACCACCTAGGAATGTCATGGGTCCACCTTATGGACATCACAACTTGATTATGGGAAAGTGTGTTCCAAATCAGGCTCATGTTGGAAACATTGTCACTCATTCTACGGTAGCTCTGGAGTGCCCACAGCAGCAACAAAATGATGCTTCTCCAAGTTCTGATGAAAATTGAGCAGATAATAGTTGGTGAAATAAGAGGAGAGATATATGTTTAACTTCACATGAAAACTTTTGTAAAAAAAAAAATCTTTCAACGAAATCAACCAATCTTATGTAATAAGTCATTAAACCTTTTTTTTTATTTTCTTTTTAATGTTGTATGCGTTGGGTTAATGTTTGAAATCACTTTTTTACTGTTTTTATATGGGTTACTGTATGCGTTCAGTTTCAATATTTTTTTTATACTTTAGAAAGTCAGTTTCAATTTGAACATGAATGTTTGAAATCACTTTTAATATAATATGGGGCCATTCTATTAAAGTATATGTTATTTTTATTATTTTTTTGAGTTACGTATGTGAGCCAATATACCAAGTTATTTGAAGTAATAAGTTTAAATATCTTATTGTCACTATTGTATAAGAAGAAGAAAAAAATTCAAACATCCACTACAGTATCCAAATATTAATGGTCTTATATTGATAAAAAAAATATATGAATAGAGATAGATTTAAAAAACAGATTAGTAACGCATTGCTGGGAATTACAGAAACATTTATTATCACCTTCAACTAACATGTTCTATTTAAAAAATTTAGTTAGTCTTTTTTTTTTTTGCGATATTTTTTACTTAGTCTGAATTGTCTTAACTTTAAATATCTAAAATTTCTTTTTTCATCTATTGTTTGTTGAAAATGATAAAAAGATATTTTTGATAAGGATTTTCTTAATTAAGACAGAAGATAACAAAGGTATTTTCTTAATGATAAACTGATTCAAAAACATTTTCAACAAACAAACTTTTCAAATCACAATTTAAACCATCTTTTGATTAATAAAAAATAATAAAGAACAAAGAAGAGAAAGGGTAAAAACATTTATTTATCCTGATTTATTTAAGGTTATGTCTGATTCTTGATAATGTTGTTAAATTTTTCATTAAGATTATGTAGAGTTACAAAAAAAACTGTAATTCTCACTTTTAAGTATTCATTCATAAGTTTCTATATACTTTAATTCGAGTATCAAAAAATGGAAGTATACTAACATATTGCTCCTTATAATATTTGAGATTTTGGTTGTTGAGAGATTTGACAGGCCAATGGTTGATGGATTATTCTGGTTTTTGTGGCCATACAACCAATGTTCATGCCAAATTGTTTGCTATATATAGAGTCTCAAATTGGCTTGGAATGCTGGTTACAAAATCATTATCTATGAAACAAATTCTTTGACGTCTCTTCACTTGATTACAAAAGAATTATTAGCTTTGATCCTTTTGTTCCTTTGATCAATCAAATTTGTTTCTTCAAAGTCAAGCCTCTAACTCTATCATTTTGTCATGTGTATAGAAAGAATAATCAATAGAGTTGTTAAAATAAGCCAAAATCTATTGGCTAATTTGATAAATCAATAGTTTGAATTAGTTTAGAAAAAAAAATTTATAAATAGTTGAGAAATTAAATTTTGTCTATTTACAATCCGATTCATCTGGGTTAAACCTGTGGTGAATCAGACTATCTCACTTAATTTTTTTTAAAAAATTTGTAATATTGTTTAAGATTTCAAAGTTCTAAATTTTAATATTATTTATTTAGTACCTTATTTAATATTTTATTTTAAATTATTGTGAAAACATGAAATATTTTTATTGTTTTTCTAAATTTCTATTATTATATTCTAAAGTATTTGGTTTTATATGATTATTGTAGACATTTTATAATTTATTGACATTTAAACTCAAAAATTTAAAATAATACTATAATTGATTATTAAAAATTCTGCTAAAAATTCAAATTTATTTTTTTAGAAGAATTGATTTTTTGTTAAATTTTTTAAATGATTTTTTTAAAAAAATTTAGATGAATCGGTGGATCAACTCGTTTAATCCACCAACCTGTGATAAGTCAAGTTGAATCAACAAAACAAAAATCTCTATACACGATACCATATTATTATAAAAATTCTTAAAGCTGGACAACCATTAGCTAGATAAAAAATGTTATATTATGATGTTAATATGTTTTTTCTTCTCCTGAATCTAATCTATTCAAGAAGTCTATTTTAATATTTATTTTTCTAATTTTGTTAGTCTGTTTTGAAGTTGTCTAATGTTTTGATATAATGAAATGCTTATATCAATTGAACAACTCTAGTAGTGAACATAATGAAAAAGAATAAATTATTGTTTTAGTTTTTAAATTTATTAGAATTTTTATTTTTAATTTTTACATTTTTTCTTGTCTGTCAATATTATTTAACTTTTTTTTATTCTTTAACTTTTTTCCCTTTACTTTTAGTCCTGAATTAAAACTAAAGATAAGAAAAAAGTTCAATGATTAAAAAAACTAAGAACTAAAAATTGAAATCTTAAAAAGTATCAAAGAAAAAAAATGTTTATCCTAATTAAAAATGTACTGAGAAGAAAAATGAGAGATAACCGTTAGACACGAGCTTACACGGGCTGGTCAATGAAAAACCACAACTTAGCCCATAATCCATACCTTGAATTGTTTTTTGTTATTTTTTTTTTTTCCAATTTGCTCCAATCATACACACACCGGAACGAGGCTTTTCAATTCGTTCTGCGACTTTGAGCTCAGACTGACTAAGGTGAGAAATGGGGTCTCTCGATTTTAAGCTCATATTAGTGGTTCTTCGTTCTGCGCAATGATTTTAAGCTTTCTTCTTTCTGGGTACCCATAAGTTTGGGAAAACAATTTTGGGTATTTGCCAAAATGATTTTTTTTTCTTCCTTGTATTTGATTATGGGATTAATGATGTTTGTTTTACCTGTGAAAATTGTATATTATAAAATATGGTGTTCATTCTTTTATTGTGTTTTTTAACATCTTGGATTTGGTTTAGCCGATTCTTACCAGTGATTCCCTTGGAACGATGATTTAATGTTTTTAAGGTTTAATGTCCTGTGACAGTGGCAGAAGTGGTTGATTTTTATTTTTGGGATTTGTCTTGTATTATTTTTTTCTCTTTTTTTTTTCTTCTTGAGTTTCATAGAACTCAAGAAAAAAAGAGAAGAAACTAACTTTGAGCCTAATGGTGCATGCGATCCATGTAACCAACCGCCAAGTGGGATAATGCTTTCGTTGTTGTCATTGTTGTGTTAGTTGTTGTAATGTGTTTGTTAGTTGTGTTATTTGTTTGTGGTTTCATGTGGTTCCTGTATGCACATTATTTTTACATTTTCATTTTGTTAAGCTATCGACCTTAAGTGGTTTCGAAGTGCTTCGAGAACTGTTCACTTTTATGAAATCATCCATGAAATGAGAATATGCATAGTATTGGGGTCCTTCATTCTTTAATATTTAGCAATTTACTCTAAACAATATGCAATGTTAATTGTCTCGGGAATTTGTTAGTTGTGTAATTTGTTTGTGGTTTCATATGGTTCCTATATGCACATTATTCTTATATTTTCATCTTGTTAAGCTATTGACCTTAAGTGGTTTCGAAATGCTTCGAGAGCTGTTCACTTCTATGAAATCAACCATGAAATGAGATTATGCATGGTATTGGGATCCATCTTTCTTTAAGATTTAGTAATTTACTCTATAAACAATATGCAATGCTTAGGGACTCGCTTTTAGCATGGTATTGGGGTCTATCTTTCTGGTTAAGGAATCAACCCAAATGGTTGCAGTGGTCCAAAATAACCCCACATGTTTAGCATTTCTCTCATGGACTTATGCCAATCATGCATCCAATTTTATTAAATTAATTACATTATGACACATTGACCCAGACTCGATAGCTGATTCATTTAATCAAGCACAAGTAAACAAAACCACTGGAAATTTCTATTACAACAAACGCAAATGGCAGCACTGAACCTTGGCCGCATGGCATTTCGATCTTCGAAGCTTCTCTCTCGCCCTTATCATCTTCTCTCTGTTAAGTTGCAGATGCAGCCCTCTTCTCGTCCCCTCACTCGGAAGGTATGCTCCTTCCCGTCTTTTCACTTGTGCACCGTTTTCGTTTTTTGACATGCCCATTTTCCACTGTTTCTAAATGTTTGAAATTGAGTTCAAAGTTTCAATCTTTTTGCTAATTCCCCACGACCCATGTGAGCTTTGTTGTGTGTTTGGTGATGTTGAACTTGTTTTTCACTCATTTGTTCAAGAGTTTAATTTTGATATAACGGGTATTTTACAGTAGTAATCATCTCCTTAACATAGTCTAAAGTAATGATTATAAAGTTCAATTATTTTGATTTTAGAAATCGCATTTCACATGATTTTTAGAGTAATTATTATAAAAGTAAAAAAAAATTCAATTGTATGAGAATCCATGATTGAATAATACTATAAACAACCCTTTGTTAAAAGTGTGAATGACTTGATGTCAAAAATCGATATTTGAATGACTAGTTTGATGTAGTTATCATTAGAGGACCAAACTAATGACACTTAAGCCTTTCAGGGACTACAAAATGGGCATTTATTATTATTATTTGGAATATTTTTGTTACTTGTGCATGAGTTGGGTTTGTTTGAATGGCAGATGAGCATGGATGCACAGAGTGTAGCTTCCCAGCTTAATAGTTCTGGATTGTTGAGGACTCAGGGCCTTATTGGAGGGAAATGGAGTGATGCTTATGATGGCAAAACCATAAAGGTATACTTTCTGTTCTTTTTTCTCCTTTTCTTCTTCCAATGTTTTTTTAGTAAAGTACAATGGAAGAGGAGTAGCATGCACTTGCTGCTTCAAGGTCTATTGATGCTGATGATGATCGTAGTCTAAAGATGCAGTTTGTTTAATCACTAGAAATTTCTTTGTTTTAATAGTGATACTGTGTATGCACTTATATATTCAATGCTGTGGCAGGTTTATAATCCAGCAACTGGTGAATCTATTGTAGATGTTGCATGCATGGGGGGAAGAGAGACAAATGATGCAATTTCTGCAGCCTATGATGCATATGGATGTATGAAACTTCCCTGTTTGATGTTGTATCCTATATTTCAGACTAGGAGCAGAAGTATAGGCGAGGATTAAGATATATTACCATAAATGACTAAATATATATGCCTTTTCCTAAGATACTTGGTTATTAAATAAGTTGGGTACTGATGTTTATTTTATTACATTTGGGGCAAAGTTTCTTAAGATGTACATGCAACGTGATGGTTATGTTGAATAACAATAACAACTAACAAGTTTGGTGTATGAAATGAATTTTCTCAGGTGAATGGTTTGTCTTTTTGTTTTCTTTTCTAGTGGGCTTGCAGACCTGTCAAGAGTAACATCTTGATAGGAGACCTTTAGTTAAAAAAGGTCTGTGAGGAGGAATAAGGGGGAAACCATAGAGGGAAATGTAACTAGCAAATGAGGAGATAGCATTGGTAACTTACTGTATAACTGTAATAAATAGAAGGGAGAAAGAATAGAGAAGGGTTGTTGTTGTTGTAAGTCAGATTTGGGAGAGGTTTGGGGACTCTCAAATTACCCCTATCGTATCTTCATGCTTTAGGGTCGCATTGACTTAGGAGAAATTCTCAATAAACAATCATTTCTCATTTGGTTCTTGTTCTTTTCTCTCTAAATTTTGGTTGAACCCTATCACATATCTTGCTTTAAGACAAAACATCCACTTTTATTAAACCAAATTGGGGTAACTTCCAATTGAAACTGGGTGAGATGTTAAATGTTCTATGCTATTGTTACTTTAAAGAGAATATGGACAGAGTTTTAGGTTATATTGGATGCAATGAAACATTAACCCCTCTTTATTTTTATTATTATGTTTTAGGATGACTACATAAAGTGAGGGATTAATATATTTCAATGTTCCTTTCAGTAGCCGTTTTTAATGTAGTTGATTTGTTCTATTGTATTAATCACGCCTTATCACTCACAATTTCCCTCTGCTGATGAATTATTGTTGTATTATGTTCATATGAGTCCGTCTTAGTGCAAAAGATGAATTAATTCTGTTATTTGTATCATTGGACTATTCACAATATTATAATGACTACAATTTTCTCTATGTAGCATGGAGCAAAACCACTGCTGCTGAACGAAGCAAATTGCTGAGGAAATGGTATAGTTGTTCTCTGGTGATTTCATGACCCACCTTTTTTGAAATATTTGACTTATCTTCTAATTTGCATTTGTTTTAAGTTTTGGGACCATTATGTTGCTGCTAATGTAATTTGATTTATTTTAGCCACAAATACTGCTTTATCTAGCATTGTTATTTATTAGTACCACTTTGTATCAATTCAATTCATAGTTATTGTACTAAATCGCTGATTAGTTTCTGCTCATTTGATATGCAAACCTATCATCTCCTTGTAGTTGAAACTGTTGCTAGTGCTATGTGGAACTCATATTACATTCAAGTATTGACAATATTAGATGCTTCCAATTGCAAATTTAGATGGAAAGCAAATTAAGTAAAGGAATTAGGAATGTTTAATATACATTTGTTCTTTAATTTATGAGGAACTTTATGATGTATGATGCTGGGAACAAAGGTGGATTGGAAATTTTATAGGATTTAAAATTCTTTAATGTGATCAACTTTGTAATTGAGTAGTATAAGGGGATAATTGGGGATCTTATAGATAATACTTTCTGCTGAAATTCTCACAAGCATACAGGACAATGGTATACTCTTGATACATATATATACAAGTGTTGGATTGTAAGCTTGGTTAAAAATCATGAATTATAAAATTGTATTTTCAGGTTTTTGTACCATAATAAGGGAAGAAGTAAAGAAATATTCAAATATCACCTATCTTCCTATTTATTTTCCTTTTCCTTACTCACATTAGTTCATAAGTTGTAAATAATGCTGGTATTTTGAGTTCACTATGTGAAGCAATCCTTTTTTTTAAATCTTATTAATGCACCGGAATAAGTATGCTCATTCTATTTTCCTAGTCTGTAGCATCATTGTTGATGTATGAGTTTATATAATTGCTCTTAATATTGTTTTAAATCAATAACCTGTATAATTATGAAAAAAATAATTATTTATTATTCAATTGTTTTTACTCTGCTTAATGATTTTTTCTTACTTGCATGAGTTGCTCCATTAATAAATTATCATGCAACAATGTATTTTGCATTGGTTTGGTGGTGATTTGTCTTTAAGCATCTGTGATGTGATTTTTAATCTGGGAATTTGTAATACTGTATTAAATGTATGTTGCTAAATTGCACTGGAAAACAATAACTACTTATTTATTTTGTTTATGTTCTTCTGCAGATCTGGTGTTTGCAATGCACTACATTCATTTAAATTAGAGTAGTTCATGACTTTGATGAAGTCTGCATATGTATCTATTCATGACATATTAACCTATCATGATGGAAGTTGCCTGAATTGTAGTTTTCTTCTGATAATAGTTAATCCTGTTAATTTTGTCTTCTATTTTCAAGGTATGATTTGCTAATGGTACATAAAGAAGAACTTGCACAACTTATAACCTTGGAGCAGGGGAAACCTCTTAAAGAGTCTATGGGTGAGGTACACAATGGGTGAAGTTCTGTTGTTATTTAATTTGTCAATTTTTGTTTCTGTTCTTTCTTATGTATGTTCCCTAGTAGAATTTCATTATTGGTACAGTATAGATGTAAATGACTATTTTGCAGATAAATTATGGGGCTGGCTTTATTGAGTTTGCAGCTGAGGAGGCAAAACGTATATATGGGGATATAATTCCTGCACCTTTATCTGATCGGCGATTATTTGTTCTAAAGCAGGTAAACTTGGTGTCATAAATTTTTATTTCAGCAGTTTTCTGGAATAATTTTATACCTAAATTGCATCAAAATCATGATGGGATGATTATACCTAGTGCAATGTACTAAAAGAAGTGGAGTATGTTATTTGGCATTAAAAATCATATCAAAGAACTAGAGTTGCATTTTAGCATATTATTTTTCCTGGTCCACTGTAATAATTTTTTTAACTATAACCTTTCACATATGACAACTTAAGTATATTGCATTGGGTGTAAATGAGCTGCATTTTTGCAAGTTGATGTGAATGTTTGTGATGTTAAATACTCTAATCATGCCTCACAAGTATGGTAGTTGTTGATGTTAAATAACATAATGGAAATTTAAACTCAAACTATTATGAGGGAAAAGAGTGAATTAGAGGGGACAAAAATAGAAGAATTGTTTGTTTGATCGACATGTTTCCTCTAATCATATTCCTTAATTTATCTTCTTTTGGTGGTCTAAGGATGTTAGATTTTGATGATTTGAATTTGTTACAATGTAAAATATAGCTTTTCACATTAGGTCAACACATGTTATATGACATTGAAGTTGAGGATTGCTTTCTTTATTGCTGTTGAAAATCAGAATATAATATTCTGATTTATTAATAATTGCAATTTATACGCACATAATCTTTGATTTAGAAGAAACAAAATATCTTCTATATATATGTAATCAATGTAATTAACCTATATAAATATGCATCCGTTGTGTATTCAAACACAGTTTTCATTCAATTATCCCTTTATTTTCTCTTATTTTAACATGGTATCTAGAACCTGAAAGAGTGATCTCGATAACTGTGCTTGTTCGGTGGACCTATTGTTTCTGTAGATAAATGTTTGACAAACCATGTATAACTTTGGTTCTCCCTTCTACTTGTTGCTCATTTTCTAGCAAAGAAATTTTCTGTTGCCTCCCCTTGTCGTTGGCCACTACCACATTGTCGACGAGTTTTTCGACAAGACCATCATCATCATGGTTAGAATCTTTTGACCTATCCATCCGTAAGATGCACTGATTCCATCTTTGTCCCAGATGCACTGGCTTCGTCTTTGTCCTAGATGCACTGATCCCTGTCTATGTCCATGTGTACTAGTCTCAACTATGTCCTAGATGCATTGGTTTTGTTCTGTCCTAGAAGCAGTAGATTTTGTTTCAAGTTTAGATAATTTGGGTCTTCAACATTATTGGTTTGAAGCTTCTAAATGTAGTTTCAAGAAGAACGAACCTTGCTTTGCTTGTCATGAATTTTCTTTCTTGCTGATGATGATTCCAACTATCTAATTAAGCTATGTTTTTTTTAGCATTTCTCTCCGGCTTCTCCGCATCTCTGAGTTGTTTTTTAAACTATTGTTTTTTTTATGGAGTTCAATTTTTCTTTTTATGTTTTCTATTTATTTATTGGGAATAAATTATTTTCTTGTAACAAGCTGAGAGCTCTTAGCAAGCTTCAGTTTGAGGGGTAGTGTTGAAAAATCAGAATATAATATTTTCATTTATTAATAATTACAATTTATAGGCACATAATCTTTGATTTAGAAGAAACAAAATATTTTCTATTTATGTATACTTAATGTAATTAACCTATATAAACATGCATCTGCTATGTATTCTAACACACAGTTCTCATTCAATTATCCCTCTATTTTTCTCCTATTTTAACAGTTGCTAGCTTGCTATTGTTTACTATGATTTGGCAATTACTTTCTTTGTTACTGCAATAAGTCTAAATTATTTTACTTTGGATTTGCTTTTAAAATGCTGCACAGCAGCTTGGGATATTTTTTTTATTAGCTTCAGGGGCTTTGGTAGAACTAAGAAGGGTAAGGTTTATAGGATAATGGGATTCTGCTATCTATGCCACTCTGGTGTATTTGGTTGATGTGAAATGCCTATATCTTTAAGGGTTATTCTCTGCCTTAAATTTGACATGGGACAGAATCATTTTGTGGCCCTTATTTGGTGTTTGGCTCATGGTCTCTTTATGGGAGTCTTCATAACTGGTATATAATGGGATTGAGAGCTTTATTGAATTGCTGTCTTACCTGTCTCTGTTTATTTAATTTATTGCCAAGTCTTTTCCATCCCTCTAATGGTATTTTCTCTTTTTTAAGAAAAGGAAAAAAGAACAGCTTGGTTAAATAGGAAACGGCAGTCAACTGCAATTAAATTTTATTGTTGATGTGAAATATGGCTACTGAATGAAGCCAAAATATAGCAATGTCCATATACAACAATGTTATAGAATATAGGTGGGAAAGAGAACGAAACGGAAAGACAGAAAGATAGAGGGGAAGAGAGAAGAAAACAGAATAGAGGATAGAGGGAAAGAGAATAGAAACAGAGATGTCAAAGAACTGTGTGCTGTACTTACTTCTGTTATTATCATTCAGTCTAACATTCTATCTCCCTCCAACATATAACAGCCCAATCTTATTTATTGACAGCTACCCAACAGCCATAAAATCCTAACTAATAGTAGCTAACTAACTGACATCCATTTCTTATTCATATTTACATATCAATACCCCTCCCCCAAAAGAAGACCCTTGCCCTCACGGGTCTTGAATTTCAAACAGGATGGTAAAAGGAAGAGAATTTTGGTACAATTCCCAAAGTTACCAAAAACTTGTTCCCAAAATTACTCACATAAACAGGATTCCTATCACTAATTATCTCCATTGGTGCTCTATGTAGTTTGTAGGACTTATCCATGAAATGGTGAGCAAGTGTTGCTGTTGTATATGGAAGTGACAGGGCCGTAAAATGGGCATACTTGCTCATACGATCAATAACAACCACCCAAATAGTATTCTTGCCATTGGATTTGGGAAGGCCCTGAATAATATCCATTGTAATACTTTCCTAAATCTGACTAGGAATAGGAAGGGGCTGCAAAAAGTCCAAGAGTAGCAATTGTTTCATACTTACACCGTGTACAACTATCAGTGTTTAATGATATCCTGAACATCTTTAATAATCTTTTTCCACCAAAATAGGGATTTCAAATCTGGTATGTTGCCTGCATTCCTGAATGACCTTCTTGAGGGTTAGAATGCATCCATTCCAGTAATTGCTGCCTCAACTCAGCATCACTGCCCACTACTAACTTCCTTTCTTCCTCAAATATTGACCATCCCAGGTGTAGTGTCCCAAATTACCTCCCTTCTGGATTAAATGAGAGATTAAAGCATGCAAATCTGCATCTTGCTGCCAACTCTTCTCAATTTTCTGTAGAAGTTCTTGGGATGAAGTATCAAGTGCTATGTGCATTAGCTGCTGATGTGGCAGCCTAGAAAGTGCATCAGCCACTGAATTATTGTTACCCTTCTCGTACTGAATCTCATAATCATATCCTGCTAGCTTTGCCAACCAAAACATCTGAAATGAAGTCTTTAACTTCTGACCCAATAAATACCTTAAGCTTTGTTGATCTGTTCGAATTTTAAACTTCCTCCTCTCTAGATATTGATGCCAATGCTCCACTGTTAAGACCACAGCGATCAGTTCTTTCTCATAGATGGAAAAAGATTGATGCCTTTCTCCATTTAAGTTATCCCGCTTGTATTCTATGTGTAATGGCCTCATTAATTTCTCCATCATCTTGTATGATTGATCCCAAATATTTAAACCTAGAAACCTGTGGTATGACATCTTCTCCCAATTTTACTTTTGAGCTTACATCCTCTTGCCTTTTGCTAAAATTGCAATGCATATACTTTGTCTTGCTCTTACTTAAGCGGAAACCCTTTGTTTCCAAAGTCTGCCTCCAGATTTTGAGTTTACTATTCATTGCTTCCTTTGATTCCTCAATCAAGACTATATCGTCTGCAAAAAGCATGCAATTAGGGATAATCTTGTGTATGTCCTTGATAAGCACATCCAAAACTAGGTTAAACAAGGGTCAACGTAAAACTTGCCATTATTCTTATCATGGCAATGCCCAAAGACTGCTGAATTTTTTATTTGAGGTCATATGTTAATTGGTATCCAAGGAGGCACTTTCCTCAGCAAATGAAATGTATTCCTGTCATATTAAAGTTTGATTCTAATGAATTGTAGCTACATATTTTATGTCTTGAGTAATTTGTATGGATATTCAATAATTTAGTCTATGTGAATGCTGCAAGAAATGATGGTTCATATTTTACTGATTTTAATCTTCAATTTCCGCTCAATAATCTTGAATCCTAATATCTATTTACATGGCTCATATTTACCTCTTTTGGGATTTGCAGCCTGTTGGGGTTGTAGGTGCAATTACACCTTGGAACTTTCCCCTTGCTATGATTACTCGAAAGGTATCATTAGTTTTAAATCTTTACCATCCAGATTTTATCCATTTTCACTTATAAGTGTTTTTAGGAGTTATATAACAATCTTTTTATGAATCATGTATTTTCAAATATATCAGGTTGGTCCAGCCCTTGGATGTGGCTGTACAGTGGTCATAAAGCCCTCTGAACTTACACCTCTCACTGCTTTAGCTGCAGCAGAACTCTCCATTCAAGCTGGAATACCATCGGTAGTTTCTTAAACATACTTTTATAACTGTAATGGAAGTTCATTGCATATTTGTATTGCTCTATCATTTTCTGTTGTGATGTTTTGTAATTTAGTAATTAAATTTATTGAAAATTGTCGTTGTGGCATCGCAATTGTACATCAACAGCTTGATTGTGATGTTTATAGAAAGTTCATTATGATATTTTGGTATGTAATCTACTATGTATGTATGTGTTTTTGTCAAAACTCTATTTGAACATATGTTGCTATTTCAGTTTTATTTGCATGTGTCTAACTAACTTTAATTGTTGACTATAATATTTTGATCCTGTACATATTGTACATGTGAAGTAGGTCTTCTGAAGAAAAATACTATGTTGGCTCCTTTGGATGACCCTAATTATTGTTAGTTTCTTCCACTAGATTGTGTAAATCTAACAGCAACTATGAACCCAAAGTCTTTAGTTTACCCAACTTCTTATGCTGCTACATGTTTGCTGACCGTTTTTTTGTTTTTTCTTCTTTCCTTCTTTTCCCATGAGTGAAGCTTCATTTTTTCTTTTTTGGGTTCCTTCCTTCCCTTCTTTTATGATTTTAATGTGGTTGTGATATTTAATGACATAGGGTGTCGTGAATGTGGTAATGGGAAACGCTCCTGATATTGGGGACGCTTTACTTGCAAGTCCACAGGTTCTGTGACCATGTGATTTTATGAAGCGATTACCTAAATGTAATTGACATCTGTGAAAGAAATTATCAACCTTATCTTATTTAGGTAAGGAAGATCACATTCACAGGCTCGACAGCTGTTGGAAAGAAATTGATGGCTGGTTCAGCTGAGACAGTTAAAAAAGTATGCATAGATATTGTCATGAATTTCTTCAAATACAGGATCTGTACAACTTATATTGAAAAGGATTTTATACCCTTGTATATGTTTTTTGAACTTCCAGGTATCTCTGGAACTTGGTGGCAATGCACCTTGCATAGTTTTTGATGATGCTGACCTGGATGTTGCAGTAAAAGGAACTGTAAGTTAAAAATGATGAGAATGAATGGTGGTTGTAAAGGTATTTTTGATTAAGATGTTGCTTTATATGGATTTGTTTTGTTTGATTTGGTTAGAACTTAATATGAGTAGTGCCTGAGACCTTTTGATGATGACTCTTAGCAGCAATGGATAATTCCTGTGTTCTCACTGTAGCCTCAATGAATATTATAAATGGAAATGGTTAATGCTGTATTATTGTTTTTGTATGCTGGGTGAGCTCTAGATAGTTTGTGTTAGATTGAGCAAAATATACAGGGTTTCTTTGGCTATGTAGAACTTAAATTGCACAGGGAAAATGCAACTTGGCAGTTGGCCCTGTTTACTTGAGTGAAAAATCAAATGATAGGCATGTGGATCTATATGCTTAAGAAGCCCAACAAGCGTACAAAGAAAGGCCCAAACGTGAGACCAGGATACCAAACTGGCTGAAGTATTTTAGCTTTTTTAAATAATTATGCTCCCTTTATTATTTCCAGTTTGTATTTTCTTATTCCAGTAGTTTCTTATTCACCTGATCATGCTACCTGTAGGGTGAACTAGTCATCTTATACACTGTTGGCTATTCAGAGGAATGGAAGAAGAATTTTTCCAATAGAGTTTTAACCTAGATAGTGTATTATTACTATTTACCCTAGCAATATCCTTCTACCTTGAGAAGGGGATCTATGATCAAGCTCTGGAATCACAATGACAAACTCCGTATGTCTTGGAGAAACCTTGATTGCATGTCACCAATTACCTATATGATTATTGGTCTTAGCTTGATGACTGGCTTGCTGGGCTAGGCGGTTGCAATTTTAGTAATGGATTACTGGTTCCATGCATGCTAGTGTCAAATTCAATCTCACCTTCTCATAACCTTTTAGGGATATAAATAGCTTGTTAAATCTTAAGTCATCGTAGATCTTATCATTAATTATTTCTTCCACAACATAATATTTTATGATTATGTTATTTGAAATATTTTTTAGGCTAGAATAAATTATCCTTGCTTCCTATTTCTTGGATTTAGTGGGTAAAAAATCAACTCATGTTTTAAATACTCACCTTACCAAGTCAAATTCATGTCGTGTTCTTTTAGATATTACATATCACCTTCACTTAGATTTTTCTTCGTGCAATTGTTAGCTGCTGAAGCTTAGGTACTTCTGCTTCAGGTATTATCTATCTTGCTGAGGTGGACTGGTGAAGTTATTTTATTAACTATTTTTCAGTAGCCTTTTTGATTTTTGTCCAATTTGTAGATTTTTTCCCTTCAAAAAGCATCTTAATTGATGATTATTTATTAACCATATGTTTGAGATTTTAATATATGCTCTAAAATAATGTGCTCTCTCTCTTTCTCTCACCAAATGCACAATACTCCCTTAACTTGGGGCCATAGCAACTTCCCCAGTTTAATTTCAGCGATTTTGGAGATAGTGTTCATGTGGAATATCTGGTTTTTGGAGATTATGGTTTCTGTGCATGAATTCTTTTGTTGATTAGAATCAATGGGTAGATTTTTGTGGCTAGGAATTCGAGCATGGGGTGGTATGGTAACAACTAACAAAGCTGCATAAAATGATAAAAACTGAGTATAACCTTCCAATTTTGGGGTTAACTGCTAAAATTGAAAGTTACCCTTTGTTTGGTGTAAAGGAAAGAAATGGGCGGGAAATAAAAATGCAAGTGTGTTCAGTATTGGGGGAAATGTGAGAGGAGAGAAATAAAAGGATGTGAAATTCACTAGTTATTTTCACTCTATTTCTTACTTATTTCCATTCACCTATTTAGCTATTTTCTATTTCTTTCTTATTTCTCTTAATTTAAACATTATCATTTCACTCTACTTTTCACCTATTTGCATTCACTTTCCCTATTTCCATCCACTCTAATTCTCATAAATTTTTTCCCTTCATACCTAATGGACCCTGAAGGGGCATGCTGTGATTCTTCCTGCCCTTCTGTTATGATGGCATCAATAATCATAACATTTCATTAATTTGATTGCAGCTTGCAGCCAAGTTCCGAAATAGTGGACAAACATGCGTTTGTGCAAATAGAATTATTGTGCAAGAAGGTTTGATGAAAATAATAATATATACAGTTACATTGCATTTATCTTCCATCTCATAAAATTTTTTCATTTGAATGTGACATGTTTATGATTCCGAACTTATGAATACTTTTAAGAGAATTTGACATTTTGTTGTTTTCTGATCCTTTTGCTCTAAGTTCCTCCTAAATGGTATTAGTTGCCAGAATATGTCAGACTCACATTCTAGCTGTTTCATGTAAAGTGCTCTTGTATCAGTATTATAATATAATCAAGATGACATTGTGAATCTTTGCAGGATTCTTACATAGCCTTTTGTAACCTTACATTGCCCTAATCATTAGGCTTATTGGTTGTGACTACTGCAATGAAGAGTTTCTTATTTAGTTTTGATCTCATGATATAACATGGAATTTGTAGTGTTTTGAAGAATAAAATTTTCAGAAATGAAAACAGGGAGCATGAGATAAAGAATAAAGGGAATTACAGTGACATTCTTATGAGATTTTTCTCTGAAGTATAGTGTTTGTGTGCTTCTATTAATTGTTTGGTTGTTTTAAGTTCACACCAATGTGGAAATATGCATTTAGATACATGATTTGTTTAATACTCATTGATATTTTTTACTTAACCAAGTTTCTTTGTTAAGGTATATATGCAAAATTTGCAAATGCTTTGTGTGATGCTGTTCAGAATATGAAAGTTGGGGATGGTTTTAGTGAAGGTGTGGTGCAGGTACATAATGGTGATTTTTTAAAATATTTTTTTTTATACTAGGTTCTGTTTTTCTTTTAAACCAACTGTCTATGGAAATTGCCTATCTTGCCTCTCTGTTTTTACCCCTTAGTGGGGTAATCTTCATTCATATAGACTTCAGGTACTTTTGGATATGATAATTCCTGGGAGAAATATTATTTCATGTCTGCTGTCAAGTCTTTTAAAAGGCTGACTTTTGTTATATCTAGTAGTACTTGCTGGCAGTAGTATAGGGGTTCTTTTGTACTCTGCTCTGTGAACCTCTTTTCATGAATATGTATATATATATATACACACACACACACACACATATACACACACATCTCTGCTGTGTGAAAAACAGATAGAGAACCTTCATCTAAAAACTCTTATTCTCAACTATTCCTTTCCATTATTCCTGTTATATGTTTTGAGTGTCACTCTTTGGAGTCTTATCCAAAAATTGAGAGAAAATGAGTCATGGTGTAACTCAATTTCATATCCATCTCTAAACAGGGCCCTCTAATCAATGAAGCTGCTGTCAAAAAGGTTTGTTTCTCTTAGTATTTCATTTTCCTTTTGCTTTGTTGTAAGGTGTCTTCCAATTCATGGGAACTTGTTGGTTTGCTTTGTGGTTTTTCCTTGCAGGTTGACTCCTTAATTCATGATGCTACATCAAAGGTATGTTGTCTTTGCTCTTCCTCAGTGTGATTTTCTGCTTCTACTCCCTCCCCTCCCTCTGTTTAAGGCTGGGCATGGTTTGGTGCTGATTGAAAACTGAACCGAACTGTTATTGAACCAGGTTTCATAAACCACATTGCATAGAAAAGTTTTGTTCTTCAAATTGTTATGAAGAAAAATGATTTTGGTGTTTGGTTAACTGGTTAACTGGTTTCTATTTAAATCTAAACTCTATCTTTGGCTGCTCAAACATGTCATCTATTTTCACCTTGTGACAGCACAAAATGATTTACCTTATGATAGCATTGAATACAGCATAATGGTAACTGTACTATCTGTTTAGGTCTTTAAATGGTAAACATGATAAATCTGTCAGCATCTCTGTTGGACGGTGGATCTTCTTGCTGGAATATTGGAGAAATCTATAGGAGTTAGTTTTTTTGTTATTGCAGTGAATAGTTTCTTCTTCCCTTTGCTGTTAATAGCTTCTTCTTGAACAAACAATGCCATTAATCTTGTTGATAATGTCTTTTTCTTCCCTTTGCTTGAGAGAACAAACAATTTGATAAATTAGAAAAGATAAAGCTTAGGGATGAAAATGGAAGCACTATTGATTTTGGGATTTGGATTGTTAGTGTGTATTTTGTCTTATGTGGATAAGTTTGGCTATAAACCTTGAACTGCATTCATTACCTTTCAGTTGAAACTTACTGCACCAAATTGTTAGAAGAAAGCTGAATTGTATGCAAACCGGTTTATGTCAGTTCTTTATGGTTCAATTCAGTTCAGCTTACTTTATAGTTCAATTAAGTTTTTTTGTTTACAATTGTTTGCCCACCCCTATTTCTCTGACATCCTATTCAATCTCTTGAATTCTAAATAAAGGAGTTAAGAGAGTCGAATAAACAAAATTTTGTTTATGCCAACTAGCAATTGTATTTTGCCATCTAAGATCCCTTTTGGGACTACTAATGTTTATAAGTAATGCAATTTCTATGTCGATATATTTTCCTCCCCGTGGAGTTATCCCTAGCATTATGACTAGAGTGGAGGCTTATGTCATTTTCTTGGTCTCATTGGTATTTTCCTTATGCTTTTTAGCTGCTGTGTTGTATGCATAAGCCTTATTCCTCAGGATGTAGTTGGCTACATTGAACAAAAGATGCCATTAATCTTCATATCAAAAACCAAATATTTAGAAAATTCCTTTATATCAAGGTCTTTTCTAATGGTTTCTTGACCTTTTCCTCATTCTTCTATAATTGTGATCCATACTTGATCAGAGAAACTTATATTTCTAATGGTAATAGTTTTCACAATTCAATTCCTTTTTATCTGAAGGGGGCAAAAGTAATTCTTGGGGGTAAAAGACACCGCCTTGGATATACTTTTTATGAACCAACAGTTATCAGTGATGTCAACAATGAGATGCGCATATCAAGGTATACCTTTTACGATGTCTAGGTTTCTTATTTGTGTCTCATTAGACTTTTTATGTTTTGACCAGCAACTTTGACATGATATTAATAAGTTAATAACTATACCTCATGGCTTGGTTATATTATATTGTCTGGTCTTGTAAGCTGGAAGCTTCATCTGCACATTAGATATTTGGTGTCCATGCATTATATTAGTGAATTCAAACTTCTTAAATAGCGAGGAATAAAATTAAGATGATTGTTATTGAAAATTCGAAGGTTGTTTTTTAATATGCCCAACTGCCAATACTTATGGCTTGTTAGAAATCTAATTTTAGTAGGTATATATAGAGAGAAAGAGTGCTCTAATATTCTGCAATGAGAAAATACCTTTTGATTAACAGAAGTGAACAACATTTATATGAGAGTAGGATGCTTGCAGTGCCAGCTCAGTTGCTGATCCAGCTATCAACAAGCTTAGCATAATCCAAACAGAATCTTAATCAGCTCTAAAGCACTTAACTACTCTATCTTGGATGTTGTGTGCCTTGTTTTCTCATTTTTTTTTTAGTACTAAATGGAAAAGGATGGTTATAAGAGGTGATACCCATGCAAATTGATTACCAGAATAGATGTACTGGAGTGGAAGTAGTCAGATCCATATTGTAAGTTATTATTAGATTCTCTAAGAATGATGATGTTGAAAATTGGAGAAAAGGTTTTGTAAGAGAATCAAAGAGATATAGAGTAAGAGAGACAATGTAAAAATTGCTCCCAGCTAGATGCTTGTGAAATATTAACAGCATATCTGTCACTGTCGTTCTTGGATTCTCTCTTTTTTTTCGTTATGGTAATGCAATGCAAGAGGTCTCGGAAATTGGGTAACCACTTAATTACCCTTGATTTTAGGGTAACCACTTAATTGTTTCTAATTCTTGATAGATCAACTATGGTTTCTCTGTCACTATAGATTAATTTATGAACTGTCTTTTCTGCTGTGTTTTTAAGATGATAAATTGGATGTAATGGGTTATTATATGTGCTTTTATACACATTAAACTAGTCTCTTCGAAGTACAAACTACGATCGAGTTTGGTAGAAACACAACACAACTGACCAAAACTCTTAAATCTTTTCATTCACTGCACTGTCATTATATTCTTCTGAAAAGCTAGTCTTCACCTGTATTTGCTGATATGAGGATTCAAACCAATGTAGTCTATATAGGTTACAGTGTTGCGATGCATACATTACTTCCTAGTTCCTATATTCTATATTTGCAAAAATTTTAGTATGGTTTTATTTCACATTGCCATGGAATTTTGTTAATTTTCAGTGGATTTTTTGTTTGTGAATTCACCTATTGATTTTTCCTATATTCTACTAGAGAGGAAGCATTTGGACCTGTTGCACCCCTTTTGAGATTCAAAACTGAAGAGGAGGCTATCAGAATTGCTAATGACACTAATGCAGGTAGTTCTTGTAGCTCTATTTTCTAGTTTGATTCTTCTTTTTACAGCCTTGAAGAATGGTTTTTGCCACCCTCGTCCTATACTGCCATTTCATATTTAATCACTCTTGGTTTAACGTTGTCACATTTTTGGCCATGGAACTACCGTACATACGAAGGTTTGGGTTCATACATATTTACAAACAGTATCCAACTATCGTGGCGTGTTGCTGAAGCTCTTGAATATGGACTTGTGGGTGTTAATGAAGGAGTAATTTCAACTGAGGTGTGCCTCATTCCATATTAAACAAAATTAAGTGGTAATGGGATATGTTGTTGATGAGTTTATCTATATGCATGCATTGATGTAGGTGGCTCCATTCGGTGGTTTTAAGCAGTCTGGTCTCGGAAGAGAAGGGTCCAAATATGGGATGGATGAATATTTAGAGGTATGGACAAATTCAAAGTATTTAGTTCTGCAATTATACTTTAGAAACAAGATTGCTTCATAGTCCATTGTCACTGATTGCAATTGTTCAACTTTTCTCCTTTGAAATTTATAAAACTCGTTTTGGTTGTGGTTTAAAGAAACTAGAAGAGAGGGTATATTCATGAATAATTTTGAGTATTGTGGACAGTTTGGGGATTTTGTTGAATTGTTGATAGCACTTTTAGATGTTTTGGTTTGGATCAATGGGAATGGGCTGATGATACTTGGAGGTATTTGTTTCGTGGTATAATTTTGCATTCTCAAAAATCACATTTTCAAAATTATTGTATCTAGGAATGTTATTTCCATAGACATGTTCGGTCAGTGTTTACCAAATGAAGTTTTCACACCAAGATCATTCAATTATTTCGTATGTAGTATCGGTGAAGGATTAGAAAAATTTCTTACATTTCTTTGTTCAATTTGAGGAAAAGAGGACAGTTTCCTTTTCTAGCAGAAAGATATAGGACATATATCACATATTATCAGTTAAATGCTATTAAATATCATATGCTAAATTTTAATTCATCTTTTTCTAATAATACTGTTCAGAGGTGCCAGTGTCAGTATTATGTCAAACATGGATATGGCTTCTCTCTTGGATTTCTAGTGCTTCATGTGAAGCTCTCTACATTGAATAGTGCATGCATGGTCAATTTGTCATTTCATTTTGATAAACTATACATTATAATGTGACATTGTTGAGGTTTATCCCCATTACTTTTCCAGATCAAGTATGTGTGCTTGGGAAACATGAACAAAGAATGAAGTAGTAGACAGTGCCAACCTAAAGAGGGAGGAGTTACCTTGCGTGCGTATGTTGAAGAATAGGCATATACTTGCATGCATACTTGTTATATACAAATAAGTGCAGGCTTGCAAGGACCTCCTCGTTTTTCTGTTTTATCATTTTTCCTTTTCTTTTTCATTCTTTCTTCCTAAGATCTTTAGAGTATTAAAAAATGCATAATAGAAGGTACAAAGTTAACAAAAACAACGAAAATAGCCTTTGACCCTTCTGGTGTAACTGTGTTCCATTGGGCTTACCAAATCAATGATCCCAATGCGCGTTTGGATTTATGTTAAATCATCCGAAATGATGTTATAATTGTTAACGCGATTTTAGATAAAAATGTTTGTGTAGTCTTACGTTAAGTTTGATTTAGTTCATAACCTAATTTGAAGTTAAATAACTAGTAATTTTTGTATTCGATAGAAAATTCTGTTATGTTTTACTATTAACATTCAAACAAACACTTTAAAATTAGTTTTATTTAAAATCATTTTGGAATCTATCATCCAAATACACTAAGAATCAAAATTGGGTCAGTTTGAATCATGGTGTTAAATTGTGTCAAATTTAACCAAACCCAGACCCGAATCCCTTACTGGTTGACCTGACCTTTCTTTTTTACTTTTTATTTTGAAGCAATGCCACTGGTTTTTTATTGCATTTTTCAGCCCTTATTATTGAATGAAACCATCTTCAATAATAAATCAGTTTGTTTATGATCACAAATGTTAATGACTTTGATGTGTGATAAGTATATGTAAACATCCAATTTTGTATAATATTTTTTTCATTTTTTTACAATATTTTAACTTTAAATTGAAAAACATGTCCAAATTTCTCTTGTGAAATATACAATTTTTTTTTCATTCGTCCTTTCAATACTAATTTTGTTCTAACAAGTACTTTTGCATTTAAATAAGGCTCTGCATTTTTTTTTTCCAATTTTCTTTAGTTATTTCATTCTCTCCCTATTTACCATACCTTTCTTTTTTCTTTCTACTAAATAGATTTTAATTACTTTTCTTCATTTCCTATTATCTATTCAACTAGATCGAATCAATTGAGTCAAAATACTTTTCATTTATTTACCATCCTTTCAAATTGGCCATTGAAACCCATTTTTTTATTTACCAGAAAATCATAAAATTGATAAATAAATAATAATATAAATAAATTTAGACTTCATGCCAGTACACATGTAAAAATTAAGTAAAAGTACACGTGCAAATTAAATAAAACAAGGCTAAAAGAAAAGACAAAAAAAATCTTATACTCAATGAAAAGATAATAATAATAATAATAAAAAAAAGAGAAGCTTTTGCTTTGTTCTGCCCCTGCCCTGTTGCTCTGTTCTGCGCCACCCTCTGTCCAGTCTACAGCCATCCCTGTTTCAGCTCCCAACAGCTGAAATTTCAGCTACTGCCAACACAATCATTACAAATGACAATTTTAAAATGAAATTAAGCCTCTATAAATAGGAATTAAAAGATGAATCGGAGGAAGGGGGAAGAAAATTCAATGAAAATTGGAGGAAGAGAGAACAGAGAAAAGGGAGGAAGAGAACAAATTCTAAATGGTACTTTTACTATTTATGGTTATAGTTGCCTTTGCCTTGTGTTATATCTGATTTCTGATGATGTTTACCATTGACTTGGCCCAATTTATCTTTTGCCCAATATCAATTTGAGAGAGATCTGATTTGTTATTTTTAGTTTGAATGGATAAACATTTGTTCATAAATAATAAATAATTAATAATATAAATCTGATCATAAATAAATGAATAATGAATAATTAGTTTACAGATAGTTTGATTATAAGATAAAATCATAATCATAAGTTATATATATAAAAAAAGATTCCGACGAAAATATAGAATTTTTTTTTATAATATACTTCTAAAATTTATCAAAATAACAAAAATAAAAATTACAACATACTCCTAAACAAAAACTAATCAGATCATGAATAATCATAAGTTGTTTCACACGCCCAAATTAAAAAAAATTGTATTAAATAATCACTTAATATTAAACCAATCAAATTTAAAAGATTGATTTATATTAAATTATGATAATGATAATTGATTTCACTTGTTTATAATTAAAATTATCAACATGTTAATCTATCAGTTACTTATATTACCATAATAATTTTATTCAAATAAAAAAGAATAATTAAATGTAACATCTTTTTTATCTTTAAAAAAAGTTCGAAAACACAAATTGTAACAATTTGAGCAAACTTTTCTCTGCCATTATTAATTTTTTTTCAATCAATATTAATAATTATTATAATTATAATATAAGTGACAACATAATTTTAAATAAAAAGCTAAAATCTGAAAATCACAAATAATCAAAATTTATTAATTATTCAGTTTCAAAAATTCAAAACAACATTAAAGCTCCATTTAATATTAATGTATTCTAATTTGAAAGGTTGATTCTATTTTAATTGTGTTGGCAATGATTAATTCTTTTACCCATATTTATAATTGTAACATATTTATTTATTTAGATTATATTTATCTAAAAATAAAAGGAATAATTAGATGTAATATTTTTTGTCTCCATAAAATCTTGGAGGATGCAAGTTGTGACAGTTTGTCTACTTGAAATTGTTTCGTAATTAATCTCAACTATCATGAATTAACATAATAATTATAATGATAATAATTCTCTTCATAATTCTTATTGTTATTATTATTAAAAAGTAATTAATTAGATGTGATTTTTTTTAACTTTTAAATAATTTTGGAAACAATAGTTGTAATAATTTGATGTACTCAATTTTTAAATTAATATAAATTATTTTATTTTCTATAAAATTAAGAAATGTTATGAATGTCCATTTTAAAGGTCTCATGTAGCTACATTTAAATTTTAATAAAAAAAATGTTTCACATTAAAATAGCCAATTTTGAAAGATTGATCCTTAATTTTTAGTAGTACAACGATTTAATTTGATTTTTATAATTATAATTTTAAATAGATTAATTTATAAAAATATTAAATTTAGACTATTCTAATTGTGTTACAATTTCTTTAAAATAAAAGGAATGATTATGCGACATCATTGTTTTCTTAGAATCTTCAAAGACATAAATTGTGATAACCTAATGTACTCAAAATTATCTTTTGATTAATTTCAACTATCATGATTCACAATAATAATAATCAAAATAATTATTTTCATCTCTAAATAAAATATTTCATAAAAACTTAAAAACTAATCATTTTTATAATTTATTTAAAATATGATAATAATAAACTATTAAAAGAAAATAAATTAATTTAATATGATATCTGTTTAATCCATAAAATTTAGAGATATAAGTTGCGACAAATTTGATGTTTCTAAATTTTTCTCTAGATCAAACATATTAAAATAATATTAACGTAAGGAATTGATTTTTTACGTACCAGCTGAAAAAATTCTAAATAATAATAATAATAATAATTAATAAAGATTAAAAAATAAACAAAATAAAAATATATATGTAATATTATCAATAACTATGTAGATTCTTATTTTTCATTGTAAAGATATATAAGAGTACTAGACTATTGAATCGAATAATGAAAATAAAATATAAATTTTTAAAAGATGTAAACAATTAAGTAAATTTTTATTTTATTTTTTTCATAATTAATCTATAATTTGTGTTTTAGAATGACTCTAACCATAGCCGGAAAGGAGTATAGTGAGGAGTTTTATGCTGAGAAGCTCAAGGATAGCCATTCCACAGTATAGGGGGTCACTATTACCTTTGACCCACAGTCCATTAACAGGTTCTTGAAGTGACAGGTGCAGCTAAACCCTATGGCCATCTCTTAGTATGATGAGTGGCTGAACCACCAGATTGATCATGATGCAGTGGTGGTTGTCCTTTGTGTAATAGGTGCATATTTCATCCCTCATGGCTATCTGATGCCACTAGAGATATAACCTTCCAGTTGATCATGCCCCTCTTGATGGATTCCTTTGTGGAGTATACTAAGAGAGACCAACATTAGCCTAGTGCTTACCACTGGCCCACTGCTACCAAGTATGCCACCATGATGATTAGCTAGCAGGACCTGGAGGCTAGCCCCATCCTGATTAGAGGGTGATGCTGGGTGGACACAGGATAATGAAGAGGAAAACAAGGAATGAAAGAGTTTTTTAAACTTTCTCATAAAAATTTTAGAGTATGATTAATGTAAAAATTATGTGAGTGTAATTTTTTATATGTTGAATTTTAAGATATTATACATGAATATAAATTAATTTTAATAAATTTTATTATTATTATTATTATCATTGTTATTTTTGTTATTATTATTATTATCACTGTTATCTGGATCATTATTATTTATTATCACCCGTACTCTTATCGTCTCCGCTAATGTCATGACTGCTCGCATTCACAATCACTCATTAATATTATCCCTATCACTTATGTCATCACTATCCACTATTAGCATTAAATATTTATTATTATTGTTCTTATTATGATTGTGTTATTTTTATTATTTATATAATTTTAATATATTTATTTTTATTGTAAAAATTTATGTGTCAAATATTTTTATTATTAGTAGGTTTAATTATTTTTTATTTTTAATTATTTTTGTATTGATACTTTTTTATATTGTTTTATTTTATAGTGAAATAAGATGAGATGAAATGATTACTCATTTTATTTATCTTTATTTTGTAACAACTTTTAAAAAAAAAATTGAAACTAAAATCTCAAAACTAGTTTTAGTTATTAAAAATTTTAAAACTAAAAATAAAAAATCATCTTGAACCTTAATCCATTTTTTTTGTGAAATTTTTAGTTAGTCTAAATTGTCTTGATTTAAAAAGTATGAATTTTCTTTTTTTATTGATTCTTTGTGGAAAACTATAAAAAAAAATAATTTGATAGGATCTTAATTAAGACTAAAAATAACAAAGGTATTTTCTTAATGACAAGATGATTCAAAAATATTTTTAACGAAAAACTTAAGAAAAAAACTTCATAATTTAAACCATGATTAATAAGAAAAAAAAAAAAAGGAAAAGAAAGAGCACAAACATTTATTTATCTTACTTTATCCTCGCAATATAAGATTATGTATAATTCTTGAAAATCTTATTAAATTTTTTATTAAGATGATTTAGAGCTATAAAGGATAATTTTAATTCTAACTTTTAGAAATTCATTCGTAATTCTTCCTAAACTCTAATCCAAGTATTTGTAAATTTTATTTTTTTTATACTCTTCGTTGTCGGTGTCTTCTTTGATTATTTATATAAATAGAACAAGACTAATTATTTCAAGTATCTTACTAAAGTAAATAGGATAAACATACTTAGGAAGAATGAAAGGATACCAACTAGAGAAGAAGTAATGTGATTTTAAAGTAGTCAATAACATCAAATACTTTCTATATATGGCAATTTCCTTAAGAAATGTTAGAAACCTTTTTCATACAATGTGTATGGCATAAGTTTATCATTTAAGGAAGAGACAAATCTAAAACAAGTCAAGAAGATTTTTTTATTTATTTCATAAAGTATGTAATGATATATTTAATGTTCAATTTAAAGTGTTTTACTTATTCATTCTGAAAAGGTTCTCGATGTTGACAAATGATTATTTTTTGTTTCTTTTCTTTCAAACTTATCCATTGAATTAATTATAACATACATCTAAAAACAAGTTGTGAATGTCATCCAAAAAGGTCACCAAGTCATCATGCCTCTTAAACACACCAACAACCTACTAAAATATCAATCCTTAACCTAATTAGACACCAATGCCTAACCAAGCCACATAAAAAAGTATCCTAGTTTAATTTTTTTTAATAAAAATCTACTTAATTCATAGATACTTTAAAATTACTGTGGAACATGCTTTTATGGTTTGAGACTCCAACATTAAGCACCATTTTTATTTATAAAATTAAAATTTAAAATTGTTTAAGGAGAATTAGTTCTTTATCACTTAAATCAATAAGTGTTAGTAATTTTTTAGAAGAATATGAATAAGAATTTGCTAATTCACACACAGACACACACAGACACAGACACAGACACAGACACACAAACACAAAGCCACAGACATACAGACACAGACACACACAAACACACACAGATACACATAGACACACATACACAAACACAGACACATAGACACACATACACAAACACAGATACACATATACACACAAACACACAGACACAGATATAGACACACACACACACAAACACAGAGAGAGACAGAGACAAATATATATGTACATATATATATTGTATATAAAATGGTATGTAAAACAGAATGACACTTATTATTTTTTGTCTTGTTATACAAATGTTTTGTAATTAAAAGGTTACAAGTTTAAATATAAATAGCTTATGTCAAATAATTAATATAAAAAATAAATATCTAATTCATAATAAATATTTTATTGAATGATAACATTTTTTATAATAAATTATATAAGGGAAATTTATTATGAAAATTTGACTAATTTAAAATTTAGAAAAAGTTTATATCTTTTTTGATATAATTTTATTTTCATAAATACATAGGACTTACACTAGATATATAAACAAAACAAAACTCTTTATATAGACAACCATAAACCCTAAAAATTCTTACAGCTAGACAACCATAAACTAGATAAAAAATATATACTATTTTATGATATTAACGTGTTCTTTCTTCTTCTGAATCTGTTTATGAAACCTATTTTAGTATTTATTTTTATTTTTATTAGTTTGTTTTGAAACTGTGTAATGTTATGAAATAATGAGCATGCTTATATCAATTGATGAATGATTTTTTTAATTTTTTAATTTATTAAATTTTATGTTTTTAGTTTTTGAATTTCTTTTGTTAGTATATATTTTTAATAATTTTATTTTTATATTATTCCTTTGCCTTTCTTTCGTCATAAAAAAAGTTCAGGAACTAAAATAGAAAATTTTAAAAATTTAGAGAAAAAAAATACTTTAGGCTAATGAAAAAACACGAGACAACTGTTTGACACAAGAGTACACGGGCCGCCCCAATGAAAAACCCAACCAAGCCCATAACCCATACCGTTAATTTGTTTTTTTTTATTTTGTTTTTTTTTTTCCAATTTGCTCCAAACCTACACACCGGAACGAGGCTTTTCAGTGCGTTACAATTGCTGTTGTTTTTCTTGGCTCTTCCTTTGGCTTCATTCTGCGACTTTGATCTCAGATTACGACTAAGGTAAGAAATGGGGTCTCTCGTTTTTTAGCTCATATTAGTGTTTCTTCGTTCTGCTCAATGATTTTAAGCTTTCTTCTTTCTGGGTACTCATAAGTTTGGGAAAATAATTTTGGGTATTTGCCAAAATGATTTTTTTTTTCTTCCTTGTATTTGATTATGGGGTAAACGATGTTTGTTTTACCTGTGAAAATTGTATGTTATAAAAAATTGGTGTTTATTCTTTTATTGTGTTTTTTAACATCTTGGATTTGGTTTAGCCGATTCTTACCAGTGATTCCCTTGGCGCGATGGTTTGATGTTTTTGAGGTTTAATGTTCTGTGACAATAGCAGAAGTGGTTGGTTTTTGTTTTTGGTATTTGTCTTGTGTTATTTTCTTCTGTTTTTCTTGAGTTTCATAAATTGAACTCAAGAAAGAATTGAGAAGAGAATAACTTTGAGCCTAATGGTGTGTCATGTATGCGATCCATGTAACTAACCGCCAAGTGGGATGATGCTTTCGTTGTTGTCAATGGTGTGTTAGTTGTTTTAAGCTGTATTAGATTTGGTTGTGGGAGTATGATTAAGGATGCTTAGGAATTTGTTAGTTGTGTGATTTGTTTATGGTTTCATATGGTTCCTATGTGCACATAATTCTTATATTTTCATTTTGTTAAGCTATTGACCTTGAGTGGTTTCAATGTGCTTTGAGAACTGTTCACTTCTATGAAATCATCCATGAAATGAGAATATGCGTAGTACAGGGGTCCATCCTTCTTTAAGATTTAGTAATTTACTCTAAGCAATATGCAATGTTTAAGGACTCATGCTGCACAGCTATTTTTTCTTTCTAATTCCATGATTCTAGGATTTGTTTTTTGATGAAGTTTGTTGAAGGTTTGATCCATATAAGATATACATTATTTCAATAAGCTTTGGATGATTATGCTCAAGCAAAATTTTCTGTTCTGTTTTGTTTTGCTTTCAGGATAATTATTTAATGGATTAGGAGTGCACAACGTGTGTCAAACTGGACTGATTTCCCATTGAGAGATTGCAGTGCTACAAGCGGAGAATGAGCTTGCTTTTAAGAATAAGACATTATTTACCCAATGGTTTATTTAGACAACCTCTACATCCAACAGTAGTGAGGCTTAACACTAGTAACTTAAACATATTTTCTAGAAGTTTTGGTCAACCTGCAAGGAAAGAGGAGGAGGAGAATGTAGAGGAAGTGGAAATTGACCAAAGAAATCTCCCTACTGATTTTGATCCTGCTACATTTGATCCCAATGATCATCGAGGCCCTCCTTCAGAGAGAGCTTTCAGGCTTATTGATGAGGTTGCATCTCTAACGGTAGCTGAAGCTGCGGAATTGGGTCTCATTCTGATGAAGAAAATGGGAGTGAAGGAGATGCCTAATGTGGGATTTATGAAAGCAGGAGCTGGAAATCTGGCCGGAATGGCAGCAAAAGCACCAACAGCAGCCAAGGAGGAGAAAAAGCCAGAAAAATCTGTGTTTGAATTGAAACTCGAGTCCTACGAAGCTGCTTCCAAAATTAAAGTCATCAAGGAGGTCCGGGGCTTTACTGATTTAGGATTGAAGGAAGCAAAGGATTTAGTGGAGAAAACACCTTCTGTTATAAAGAAAGGTGTTTCAAAGGAAGAAGGGGAGCAGATAATAGAGAAAATGAAAGCTCTTGGTGCAAAAGTTGTTATGGAATGATGTGATTTATGTTGTTTTTTCCAGCTTTCAATAGTTTAGTTGTCTGATATTTAGAAAATTTCATGTTGTTGGCCAAGGATACTGCACATTTTGCTAGTGCTGTGCTAATTTTTTACCATAAACTGGAATTTGGTTTTATGCAGCTTTGCAACATTATTCTTCATTGTCCTCTTAATGGAATAAAAGTTGTATTGCTACATAAGGTATTCATTTGCAAACATTTATTAACATTACTTTCTACAAGTACATTAGTGTTTTCTAGACATTTTCTGGTGTCAATAAAATTGTTATGGTTGCCAGCCATGGACATTTACAATCTTTGAACCTGTGAACCTTTGCACTGGGACAATAAATGAGAAGCATCATCCAAGCAAACGAACTTCATCGTATTAATAGGGTTTAGCTAGCTTTTTCTAAAAAAAGTAAAAAATAAAACTAGTGCATGTTAATATTCATCATGGTAACATTGGATCTTGACAGCTTACATTAGATTATAACAATAACTGATGTAGGTGCTGTTTGTTAAAGGAAATCTGAGTGATATAAGTGAGTAATTACCCAAAATTTTGAGTAGGCAAAGGACTTCTTGGAATTTTGTAAAATATGGAATGTTCATTTGAGTTTGACCAATGCAGTAACCTTATCAATTTCCTAATTTCTGTACTTCACTGAGTACTGTTCTATACTGGCTCCATGTATATTGTTTAAACTATGTATGGTATACCACAATTTATGCTTGAAACATGAAAATCTAACAAAAAGAAAGCCTATTATAAAAACGGACAAAAAAAAATCTCCATAGGAAATTTCCTTGTAAACAAATAAGTTTGTATACTGGTAGTTTTATTTCGTTAGCATACATTGAAGAAAGCTGAACATCGATTGGTAAAGATGTGCTAAACTGACAAATAATGCCTATTGCTAATAGATACTGACAATGAAATGGCTGTGACTAGCCCTAGCATTCATGTTTCTATTTATTGATAACACTCAGCTAACAAGTAATATTACTTCAAAACTGAAAGTGAGTTCTGGCATTATTTTTTCTGGGAGACGAATGAATTTGATTTCAGCTTCTTTGCTATTATAGAAGTTTGTAAAAAGATCCTCTAAAAAAAATTTAAGTTTGTAAAAAGAGGAATCTCAGAACAGCTACTGTGTTTCATATCAAGAAGACATATGGTTCTAATAAAAAAAATGTTAATTAAGTGCTCTTAAAGGACTAGTTGAGGAATCAAAAGAAAAACAAAAAAACTTCATAGAAAAGTACTACCAACACATCTATCTCATTATGATTTTTATTGCAATTTTACCACTATTTCTAATAAAAAAATTACTTATTTATTTCTTAATCAATGACCTTGTCAGACTAGTTAGGAATATCCTTTACTATAAAAAGAAAAAAAAACTCATCGTGTTTAGTTTCACTTTTTGTCCATTTTTATGTATCCACTCATGATTAGTTGGTTATTAAGCATTTCTAAAAACCTTAGTATTGCTGTTTGTTGTTAGATTGCACATCCAAGTTTTAAGATTGGCATATATTGTTTGCTAATTTATCTTATCAAATTCATGTTAGCACCAATCCCTTGCCTAGCTGAACGCCTACCCCATGTTTAGTCACTGTGCGGGTCACCAGCCAAGGAGGCCAATACACAAAGCAATTCAGTCAATGACATCTTTTTTTACCCCTTCCATTCAACAGAAAACGTTTCAGGGATGCATCCTTAGCATTTATGGATAAGGATTGGATACTGAGACAATCAAGAAAAAAAAAATTATCATAATGAAAAGTAAAAGATTAAAAGTAAGAAAACAAAGCATAACAAATCAGTAAGTAAGAGATAGTGAAAATTGGGCCATTTTATTCCATATAGAATGATCACCACAAAGCAAGTACAGGTCTTGCTTGTCATGTCTATGTACTAATTAGACATCTCATCATTGGGGGCTTTGACAGGATTAAGGTTCTGCTGAGCATGTGCTAACAATTTATTAAAGATGATAGGTTCCTTAATTACTGCATTTACACTAGAGTACATCTCATGTGAAGTAAATCCATCATCCTTCATGTAAAACAGGTGCAACACTTTTATCATTTTCCAAAATAAATCCTTGCACTCTCTGGGAACTACACTTCCTTTTTCCTGCAAAATTAATCTCAGGAGTTCTCTTCTCTGTTCCTCAGTAATACCCTTCATCTCTTCAGTGGCATCTTCTGCAGTAATAACTCCATGGCCGTGAGCAATCCGCAAAGCCAGCGCATTCAATTTCCCCTCCTCGGATTCTCGCTACAGAAGAGATAAAAACATTAGTGGCCATAAAACCAGGAAGGGAATAAAGGAGCAAGGATGGACTATATACCTTAAAACTGTGAATGTCATTAAGAATACGACCACATGTGCTCATGAGCTTATACAGATAGTTCAACTCATGATTTTCAGCATCTTCATCTGAAAGCTTAGGTCCAACGAGATAGAGGGCTGGAAGGACAATTGGTCCTAAGGCAAATGATATGTATGCATTTTCCATGTAATCATCAATTGTTGGCACAGTCTTCGTTCTCAACAACTCAGCTTCTCTATACATTGACTGGACCAAATTCAACCACTGTAAGAGGTAAACAAATTCAATCCATTAGTTAAAAAAATTATCTTAACTGAGGGAATTCCAATGTAAATTTTCATGTCATTGAAATAAATTTAAAAATTAAGTGTCAAACTAATATTTCATTAATATGCAGAACAGGTCATTGTTAAGGTTTTGCAAGGATATTTTCTTTTATTTGAGGGAGGGGTGCAGAAAGGTTTCGGGGCTTCACTTTTCATATTCCCAAAATTATGACACCATTGACAATTGACTGTACTTGAAAATCAAAATAACTTTAGTAGAAAAATGCAGTAAAAAACATGAAGAAATGTCTCACAATCTTGATAACATTGTTTTTCACATTGCGCCCTTGCCGCTTGATTGATTTCTCTCCAATCTCACAAACTGTGCTGTGAATTGCAGAAAATATTATCTTTACTGTCTCAGAACAACCAACAGTATTGATATCTACATCCCACCTGCAGTTCAATTGTCGTAACATCACTGTTTGTGCAGGGAAATTGTGATTGAATTCAAATAAAAATCAAGAGATGGCCATTTCAATTAATAATAGGAATATACTTCTCAACTAGTTGAATAAGGTCCACTTGCTCCTCTTCAGAACCCCCAACATCAAAGAAATCATCAACAACTGTTGTGAGAACCCCATTTTTTGTCCATGATATGCGAGCATCAGAAAGTTCAGGGGAGAAAAGTGTAGCTGCACTGGAGAAGTAACAATAGGCCAGTTTCTGCCTAGCAAATTTTAGTGTGTCTAGTCTGCTCTCAACAACCCACCTGCATTTGATAGTGTAGTACAGTAAGATCAAACCTGAGGAAATGTTATAGGACAGTTATGTGATGTGTTGTACAGCAGTTAGGTGTGTGTTTCTAAAGTAGGTGTGACAGTTTCCTGATTCATTATGTGTTAATTTGCTGATGGTTTGAAGGAGGAGACTCCTTGGGATGGCTTGGGCCCATGTTAATGTTCTGTCCTACAAATTCTGGTTTAGTTTCAGAATTATTTCTAGAAAATCTTCCAGGCTGTGTTCAAACTTTTAAGTTTCACATTAGGTCCAACCTGTTGGACGAAAATTGATGAGGATGGAGTCGAGTCAAGGGATTTGAGAAGCAAATGGAGCAGATTTGCAAGTCAAATGAAGAAATGCAGAGATTCAATTCTGACTGCCATGAATGGTTATGAACAATGGAGAACACGGGAAGAAATACATAGGGACTTTGATGAGATGGGATCCTTGTTGAAGCAGACAGTGAAACAAAAAGTCCAAATATTAGAGAACAAGATGCAGGAAGTTCAAGCCATTCTAGAACTCCTGTACCCTGTGATCCATAGTTCCATACCTCATGGATGTTAACTCAACCAATTATGAAGATGAATCATTTGAAACACTAAAGAAGGTGAGCTGCCCAATTTTGATGGGAAGGAACCTATTGGATGGTTGGCTAGAGCTGAGAAATGTTTTGAAATCCAAAATGCCAAACTAGAACTGAGAGTGCCACTTTTTTTTGTGTGTGGAAGGAACAGCGGTGCTTTGGTTCAGATATTTGAGGAAGAGGATGCTTGAGATGACTTGGGAAGCAATGAAAACAGAATTATTGAAGAGTCACAGTGGTGCAACAAACCCATATGAGCAACCTGATGCTTTGCAGCTTGCACCAAAATGGTTTGATAGAAGATTATGTTCAAAAGTTTGAGAAGTTGGCAAACTACCAGAAATTCCCAAATAACAACTAACAAGCATTGGATTATGAATGGCTTGAATGAGGTGACAAGAAGAAGGATCTTAGCAAGAACAATTGAAGAAGAGTTGTATGGAGATAGCAACGGGTTTGAATTACATCATGAAGTGAAACCTGGTCTGTTTGGCCAAATCAGACAGTTCAGGGAGCAATAACCAAATGCAGGAGATACCTGCCTAAACTAAACTCAATTAGCCAAATAGGCTTCTTCTGCTGCAAATTATAATAGCAGTGTGAGCAGCAATAGCCAAAGAGGACCCAATTCAGGAACAAAGGCATGAGGCATGACGATGAAGAAAAGAACCCAAATTCATCATTGACTTCAGGCCAGAAGAGAAAGTATGAGGAAGATACAGTTAAAACTGTTTGTGGTTGGCATTACCAAACCTTCAGCTATGATTATGATCTTTCTATATGGATCTCTGGCCAAATGTATATATCTTTGAAAATTTAAAAAGAGAAGAAAGATATACCTTGAAAGCTGTTTCAACTCTTCAATGTATATTGATTGGCAGACATTGAAGTCTTCTACTGCTAGCTTTAGAATTTCTCGGTTTGCAAGATTGCAAGATCTGGATCATTCTAACAATCAAGAATTTGATCTCAAGAGAAAGGAATAAAAAAGAGAACTAGCAGAGGCCAACCTATATGATGTTTTTAAAATTCTTGCTTCTTCTACATTGTAATGCTCCATTGATCTCCTGTTTAACAATCGCTCCAAATTTGCATGATAAGGAAAATTAAGGACATCCTTGACCTAAAATACAAAAACTTCGCAGCTTTTAGGAAGGATTATAAGATTGTATAAAACTATTTAACTAAAGCTTTTGAAAGATTACGACAAGAAACTACCTCTAGGTCAACATAACTACGAAGTTTATCAGCATATAATCTGTAAGGGGAGGATTCCTGCTTTAGAAGATGTTTTGTCCACAAACTTTGTCTCACCAAAATTGATTCATCAGGATGCATAATGGCTTGTGAAGCCCTATATAGCTCTATAACAGCACCCACATCCTTCAAGTACCCTTTCAAGGAGTCAGCAAATTTATCTTCAGAATATTGATAAAATGGATCTGCAAAGACACAATATACAGATTAGCTTCTTGGCCTTGATCTAAAGAGCAAAAACTCTGAACTATTTAAATGTTATAAATGATCCAACCTGAAGATACATCATAGCCATTGAGACGCAACATACGAAATGCCATTGCACAGGTGGTGGGGTCTAAGAATATATCTTCCACTCCTTGCATCCAATATCTGTTTTTTTCACAAATTATATATACAGAGGGATTCAAAGGATGAAAATGAAAATTTTCTATGCTTTAACAAAATGTTTGAGTGTTTTCAAACTTACTATTGAAGGATGCTGAATACTTTAAATAGAATGGTATCTCTATATTTTAATCACGTGCTTGTAAAAGTTCTTTCCCACTTCTCCAGTTACTGACATAATGTTAATATTTTACATAAACAGGCGCATACACCTCAAATGGATTATTACCTGTATGTTTCATCCAATACACTTCGAATTTCCTCTTTGAAATGACGACTAATACCCAACCTTTCAAGACTATCAATCATATAGAGACGGGCATATATATCCAGAGGATAAATTGTCGGAACTGATTTCAAAAAACAAAAAAACAGAAAGGCCAATTAATCTACAAAACATTAGTAAGTAGAATTAAATTAAGAGAAGCATAAGTCTGGAAACATACCGGCAGTTTCAAACTTTTCTAATACAGATTGGAGGTAACCAAGACATTCAGCATTCTTAAGGTGCTGAAAAACAGCTGCTGTTGTAGCAGGTGAATTAAACAAAGATCCATTCTTTCTTTGATATTTCATGATTGTTTTCCAGTCTTGTGATTCCAGCATTCCTTCTGAAACATATGCTTGATATGCTCTCCACCCTTCTGAATTGCTTTGAGAACCTCTAACGATAAATGCACCAGAAAGAGGTCAGATTGGGAAATTTAAGCAAAATGAAAAATAAGATGTCAACTAAGAAATACATGCTAGATAAAGCCAGAATTTTACCTTTGAAGCTCGATTTCTCTCTTCTGGATTATTGCTTCCAAGCTTATAGCTCCAATTGGAAGGTTAATGCCCAAATTTTGTGCATATTCAATCATAGAAGGAAAAAGTATACCAAATCCTATGGGAGGATGTTGCTTCTCATCATTGATTGAAGTAATGTTTGACTCGATAAACTGAAGACCTGGAGGAATATCAGTGAACTTCATTTATAAAACAACAGAGAAAGCAATAGTAAGGAGAAGAGTGAAGTACCCCTGCTAATTTGATCTTCTCCAACACCCCATTGCTTTAATGCAAGGATACATGCTAAGGTAGATAAGAGAGCATCATTCATCAATAACGGATGGCGATCAGAAAGACCCCAGGAACCATCTAAGAGTTGATTATCCAATAACCAATTTAAGCACTGAGGGAAAAATGGGGTGTGAGGAGAAGCTGGAGAGGGAAGCATAGCCACCCAAGCTGTATCATATGAAGAAACAGAAAGTTCAGGCTTGTAGAACAATTTCCTTATTCTTTCTTTTGAGTCTTCAAGGCACTGCAAGCAATAAAACACATATTTTATGCCCTCAATGTTTCAAAAACAGTCAACGACAACAATTGCAGCTGCATCAACTGCAATTTTTCTTAATATCAAGAATTGTGATGAAACTACAACCGCAATTGCAGTTGCAATTTAAAACCTTGCTTACAATATTTTATCTATCAATTGTCAGAATTTCTGTCTTGAATGATTTCATTGATTATGCTCTTTTTCATAAATAATAAAGACCTATTGACAGTTATTAAGACGCAATAATCCTATTTCCTGTGTATAAATTAGGAAAGCTAATCATATACAATGAATGGCTATATATTTATTCCTAATATATACAACGTATAACAGGAAACAGCATAATCATAGAATCCCTTGTTGACATCAATGTGTATATACAACAACGAAAACACTTTTTCACTCTTTCATATACTAGGGGATTTCAGCATATGCATGTGAGCAAACCAAAAAAAGAAAAGCACATGCATGTCATACCAAGGCTGTACTGTTCACTTTCTTCTTCACATATGATGCAGTCACCAAAGAATCTGTTAAAAAGGAAATCATATCAGGTCTTCCTAGAAGTATTTTAAGGAGATGTGCATAGTTTCATATGCACATAGAACAGGAGCAATCCAACATTGAAATAAAATTAGACAGGAGAGTAACAAGTCAAACATTTTAATTTGGACTTACTATCTCCTAACAGTAAATAGATAATGCAACTTGTTGTAAGCAGTAAGAAACCATACAATGCAAAATCCTTTAGGCTTTGTCATATCCCAATTGTCAGTTAAAATTCACTTATTTTTTCTTCCTTCTGTTTAACCCATCAATGTCATATTTGCCGCATTTATATTGAATCACCTAAACAAAGAATCAACCAAGGAATCACTAAACACCCCAATCTGGGCCTAGCAATTAACAAACACAAAATCACATCGAGAAAGTTTGCCACTGCAAATTCCAAAACTTGAGCAATACTTGCTAAATGCAGCAGCTTCATCAAACTCTTGAAATGAAAATTAGAGAAAGAAAAATGATTCCATCTAAAAAGTGAAACTTTGCATAGCCCTTTTGGAGCACGCAGAGAAACAAAGATGACAAGGACCTGAGGTTGAAGATGTGCAGCAGAGAGGAGTGGTGAGGTGTGAGAGAGACATGGCATCCAGTGACTGTGAGTGAAAGGAATGGTGTTGCTGCTGCAAACACCAAAGTGGGGCAAGTGGAAGTGTGCAACAAAGTATAATTATTAATTATGAACAGAGGAATAGGATGAGAGTGACTGAAACCAACAAGTTAACAACCCAAGTGTACTAAGGAACACGACATTCTTGACCAGGTAACAAATTCGGCGAATATTTTTTTGGATTTTTTTACATTAATGTATGTTCATTAAACATTAATGACATGAGTACAATTGATAACCTTTTTTTAATAAATTACGAAAGATAAATTCTAACTAATATCCAAATTCTTTTAAACCTGCTGTTTTTTACTGAGTGGAATTTATTAAAAGTTATAATATTTTGTAAATTTGATTTTTTATTTAATTATTTACTCATAATTTCTTCATTTTTAATGAATTTTAACTAATTATAATATCTTAAAAAGAATAAATTAGAAAATGAATTTAT